>JABWIB010010876.1:3780-15511 GCA_016617825.1 Platyplectrum ornatum | reverse complement strand
CCCCCTTTTCCAGCCATCACCTCTGCCTCTATCCCCCCTCTTTTCCAGCCATCACCTCTGCCTCTATCCCCCCTCTTTTCCAGCCTTCACCTCTGCCTTTCCCCCCTTTAGAGTGCATGCGCCATAAATTAAATGAAAAAAAAAAAAAAGCATAAAGATTGCGTTGGATCTCCCGCGAGATCCGACGCACTGCACGATCGGAGGATGCGCCGCAGCGCGTCCAAGCATACAGGAGAGTACCAAGCCGGCTTGCCTCGGTACTCAGATTTAGCTAATTCCCCAGCTAGGTCCCCAATTACAAGTGCCGGAACGCAGTTCCGCCCCGTTCCGGCCCACTTTAACCCCTGACGGGGAACGATATTGAAGTACGATACTTGCCTATAGTTAGTAGGCCAACAACCCATTTTACATGACAAAAACTGCCACAAAGTCCCCCCGAAATATTTATGCTTACAGTAAACAGTGAGCAAGCATGACAATAGGGCCGCACTTTCCAAACAAACACCTTTAATACACCCACTAACCCTTTTTACATGAGAAAAAATGGACATTTGACTACACTTTTAGAACATAATTCCATTTGAGAATGCGTGCCTATACACCATTAAAAAAATACATTACCATCTAAAACAAACACGTCCTCCACGGCATGAATTGCTTGGAGCTCTTTGAAGCTTCAAACCAGGAAACGCATACTGAATAAATATAAAGATATTTTTTATATTAAAATAAATAAGGTCTGAACTGTTTTTAACATATAGACCATAGCACTTGTGGGGCCCTGTGCAAAAACATATTTGGGCGGCCTTCCTCTCCCATATACTTTTTATTGAGATATTCTTGGACAACAACCTAACCTCATCCCTCAAATAAACCCTAAAAATGATACTTATAAATATATATATATATATAAAAGGCAAAATGCTCTTGCTCTGGACTGTTACATGGATGTGGTGTGTGCATGGAGGAGTAGTTTGTCTACTCTTTCCCCGCCACTATGCTCTGTTCCCCCACAGGCAGGTGTACAGATTGAAGCACCTGTGGGCAGACAGAGCATAGTGTTATGCGACTCACCTTTCAGTCATTACCACTGGACGTTGCAGAGTCTAGTATGACTCTAATAAGTCATTATATATATCACACATTAATAAAACATGAGTATACCAGTCCCAGTAACATTCCCCTCATAGTTCTCATTGGTTGTTTGTTCACTAGAGGACACCTCATAATTCCAAATTGCCCCCACTCACTGCTCTTGGCTCTAACAAGTCTGACGTTGTCCCAGGAAAGAACCATTTATGAAGATAACCCCTGATGTCTGCCAGATCTCAGTAGNAAACAGACACCCCCCAGTGTTTACTCCACACATATTTGTGAACTTTGATTTGGGAAAGATGAGTGGGAGGGATTATCTCACATTATTTCCTATATCCACCAGTGATAAAAATGTATAATGTCCATGTGGGAAACAAGGTACAGGGGGATTGCCACTGGGTAGTACGTCTTGTTTCATTACATAGGGTTAAAGCTAGGGTTATTGTTAGAGCTAGCACTAACTCTAGGTCTAAGCCTAATTTAGAGCTAAGGTTAGAGTTGCCTGCGAGGAACCNAGTAGTTGCATACTGAAATATATGCAATGATGCAAAAATGCAAGCTTTAGAGACTACTGAGGTCTCTTCATTGGGCATGGTAAGACATCTCAAGAAACACACATATATACACACAAGAGCAGAGACCAGGGTCTAAATTTACTAAGCAGGGATATTGCAGGGAGATTGAAGAGTGGAAAAGTTAAAAATCAGATTTGAACTCACTTTCTACAGTATGTAAAATGAAAATGAGAGCTTGAATCTGATGGGCAATATTTCCACTTTTCAATCTCCCTGCAATGTGCCTGCTTAGTTATACCACAGATTACCAGCCTTAAAGCTGGGTTTAGAGCCAGGGTGTAAAGCCACGGAAATTGAAGGGGCTTTGAAAAAAGACGATTCAAATTAGCAGAAAAGGCTGGCTTTTTTTTTTTTTTTTTTAAATCTGGGTCTGCACTGTTCACATTGAAACCTGCTTTTTGCTACCAGTACATTGTTGTGATTGGCTGTCATTGTTTGTCTACATGAGTTGAGGGGGGAGGAGGGAGAGACAGGTAGTGTTGTGCTGGAAAGAGCTGACGATAAGCACTGCACAAACACAATGGGGGAGGAAAGCCAGCTATGTACTGTTCACACTGACTGAACAGGAGGGCCAAACCCCTTCTTTTAAGCAGGCTTTTTGTAAATGGAGTGTTCACACTGAGATTAGAAGTTGGCTTTTTCATTACAAAAGACAGCTAATTCGAGGTAATATGAAAGGAGTATAAATTTAGGCCATGATGTGATAAATGGACATTAAAAAAAAATACAGCAGGATAATAGGATGAGTTGGAGGATATTCATGTATCTCAGTAATATATATACCATGCTGTATTGCAATCTGTCTCACTCTGTAATTTGAAGCTGATCTTACATCATTTGTTTCATTAGCTTTGTGGAGGCTGTGAAAATCTCTTGAGCATACTGCCTGCAGGATCCAGATACGGATACCTCCAGGGATTTGTTCATCTACAAACTGTTTTGTTAGCATAGTTTTTTTAAAGTACCTGGCTATGTATTTAAAGACCTACACTATACGCTATATATTTAGATCAAATTTTGTATACAACTTCTAACAAGCGATAATGTTCAACATGTAAACTTCATAATGTCCTTTAATGTTATGAATTCATGAATAATATTGATATTTTCTAATGGATAAAAACCACTTACAATGATAAGCTTACAATACAATGACAAATGAAAAAACTGCATTAATTCTTTTATTTAAATTATGTTTATTGAAAGTTTACAAAAGTCAGTAATGCATGTACAAACTTGCAAAACATAATGAAATGAAGGACAGTGGCAATGTCACAATATAAATAGACATTACAGCAGGTAACAGACAGAGAACATAAAACTATCAAACACCTCTACATTGCAATTTTTATTGTAATACCATAGAACCCAGTGGAGTAACTGCAGTGTTAGCAAGAGGAAGGGGGGGGGGGGAGGTTAAAATGTTGCTACTCATTTTGCTACTGAAGTTACTTTTTGGTCTTTTCAATTACACAATTTTTAAAACCAAGTGTTAATGTTCAAATGAGTGATTGTCGTACCTAATTGCTGTGGTTTCTATTACAGAAGGTTAATATTTATACCATTTTTGCTTTCATTTCCTAAATAAATTGTAGATTTCCAGGTTTGTTTGTATTATAAATCACATGGACATATTTTCACACTGACTTTGACATAGGTAGGTATAAATCTAAGTTTTTGATTCCCTCACACACCACTCCAGCTTCTATGTCTCCGTTAGTTTCACCGACTGATGTCTCCAGCTTTTTCATCCATCCCAAATTTTCACAATATTTACACTATGCTATCATACCTCCCAACTTCGACGGTTCAGAGGTCGAGACACATAAGCCCCGCCCTGGTCCCATCTGACTCCTCCCAAGTCCTGCCCCAGTATTCCCATGCCCCGCCCCCTTGTAATTCTGCAACCGCTGTTAGTTTAACTATATTAAACATGAAAACAAAGTAACAGCTTTTTCCGCCGTCACACTTTTCACATATATTAAAGTTTTGCACATCTTATGTACCTTCTGCCTACTTCTGCAGCCAGAGTTCCATGGTGGATTTGGCCATCTGCCCGCTCCTTCCTCATGTAAATCTGTCCCATACCGTCCAACTGTACCTATTTTGCAGGTACAGTACTGTTTTTAAAGGGCTGCATCAACCTATTCTGGAAATGACATACTGTGACAATTGCAATCTGAAACACCGACAAACAAATAAAAAATATTGAATAACAACATTAACAGTTTACATTAATCAATTAAGCAATCACATTCAATATGCTAGTTTACGTTTATACCCTGAATATAAAATACAATAAAAAGTAATAATGGCATAATGTGTTACACCGAGAAAAGCTGCCAATTAATATGTAGATATGTGATTCACTGCCAGCCAAAACCATTCATCTCCTCCTACTAATAACAATATCCTGGTTTTAATGAGGAATGGAAACTATCCCAAGGGAACTGGCAAGACTGACGAAACAACAGGTAGCTAGCTGAGGCAATAGCCAGTATAGTTACACTAGGCCTACCTGCATTCAGCCTCCCACTACCAAAGTCTGTATGGATACAGTTATACAAGAAGAGTATCTGAATGTTATAATCAGTTGTTCCTTACTTTGCCAAGTATATTAACATGCTGCAGACCGAGTAGCAAATCATAAAATGGGTAGGGCTTATGAAAAATATTAAACATATAAGTTCAGTTTTAGGCAAAGTTTGGCCAGGAGGAGGCAAAACTTATTTCGAAAGATGTTAATTGAATATTTTATAAATAGAATTTTTGGACTATTTACCATATCCTTTGCTAAAACATTCTAATAATATATAATATATAAAAACTGCTACATATTACAAATCAAACACTGTGCAACGCTAGGTACTGCATATGTGGGGTGGAATCTGTTTTGAGTCTACCAATTCACTTTAACAAACATGCTACAAACATTTGCCCTACTCTGTGTGCACAGACAATAATAAGGACAGGGCAGTTTGATCCTCTTTGGAAGAGTATTGTTGTGTACTGTTACCCAGAGGAAAAACTTAAACTTTATAAAGCAAATAATTATATATATATATATATATATATATATATATATATATATATATATATAGAGAGAGAGAGAGAGAGAGAGAGAGAGAGAGAGAGAGAATACCTTTATTTAAATAAATAAAATTGCAGTGCTACAATTCAAAGAGCTATAAAACTAATGGGAAGGAACCTGGAAGGAAAGGTTACAGACTTGCTCACATGCACAGCCATATTATTCTGTACAAGAAGGCCACTAAAGACATAGGGGCCGATTCAATCCTTGTTCGCGGGTCATTGAGCCACGTATTAGAAACCGCAATCTTTTAGACGCAAGAAAGCGCACATCGCTTCGCGGAGTATAGACTCGGCCCCATAATGAGCTTAAATCAAAATTGCAAGCATGCTTTTCCTGCTTGAATAATGCTACTTTATCAGTTGCAATATCTTAGTATATTTATGATTAAATGACACATTTTAAGTGAAAGATATTATTTTCAGCTGTTAGTAGATTGTTTATAAACTGTGCTTCTGCCGGCAGCTAACAAGTTAATAATGTTGTTATTTCAGGCAGCCAGTATAATATAGCTGTTAATGCCTATGTATATTGTAGACTAGTGTCCCCTAAAATATCATTTGTACAAGTGGGAATGATGAATGAAATTTAAATGCACAGATCCTGTCCTGTGGGTAGAATTCCCTTGCTGCGTATAAATATATACTCTACTGTCCTATAGTTTGTGTGTGCCAGGGTTGGACCCTCACCCCTTACAATCACAGGACACTACCATAACTATTCTGTACCTGACCCAGGTAAAAAAGGAGGCTAATGTGGGGTTGTGTTTAATAGCTTCACCATTTTAAGCTCTCACAAGCAGGACCATCTTGTCCGTCACCTCCCCAGAGCTCATTCCCATCCCAGCCTCAGTTCGTCTGAATCTGAGCTGTATTAGATTTCTTAGTCTTATTTGTCATCACTCACTGCTTTGAGTGATCATCTTGTCATCTTGTTGTGAGTGATCACCTTGTTACTGTTGTGTATCATTCTGTTATTTTTGCTACAGTTTTTGTTTCTCATTTTTGTTTATACTTTGTATGCTGCTTGTTGCTGCAGACCCTATATAGCTATAAATATATTTTGGTGGATAGGGGATCTGGTACTGATAAACTTCTAATTTCACAATTTGGTATTGCTGAAGATCTTATTTTCTATTTATTTCATAGTATTAAGTAGCTGTAAATGGGCCAATGCAAATATATTGTCAGATGCAAAGATATGCAAGTTAATAACAAAATGTTTGTGACTATGTATGATAGAGGTAAAGGAACAGCAGACGAACTGTAGATAATTGGAGTCCTTGACTTGACAGAGGAGGAGTGATGTTGAAATAAAAAGAAATAACATATAAGTCAAAGAATGTTATCACACAGAATATTTCCAGGAGGTATGATAGTAATTGTGGTAACTGCAGTGGCCTCTATAAACCCTGCCAGTGGCTTAAAACATGCACACAAATATTTTATCAATCATTAAATTAAACCAGAAAAGTAATGAAATAAAAAAATGATTCTTACCAGCTGAATGTATGACGTTTGGTTATGGTATTATCCCATCTACTTCACATGTTGCAGGACTGTTGAACTCCTCAAGGACACTGAGATCAGTCTCAAGCCTTCTGGAAATCTCCCACACATTCTTGGAGAGTTAGATAGTATATTGTACAAAGAATATTTTAAAGAAAGGCGGCATTTGTAAAGATTATATTGTATGTCCCAGTTAAATCTGTATTATGTACTTACTGAAACCATATTTTATCTGCAGATACCCTTCCCAACACCATACTTGCTAAATTAGGAATATCTGTGTGTCGGGCCATGATACCACAATAAGTACAGTTCACTTTGCTTAATTGTGTAATGGAGTGATCAATATGAAGCAGCGGGGAAAGTCCTCTGGATTCTCCCACAGAGGTAAACATAGGTGTTGGTAGGTAATAGTAATAGCATGCTCCTAGAAACCCCTTAATCACAAAACTTAGATTCAACTTCCTTTTACAAGTGACTTCTAAATACATGGGACCATGTTCCGCTGACTTTTCCATTTGCATATCTTTTGTACAATGAGTCTTTTTTAGAATAAAATGGAACATAGAACATTGTTACAAAGTGCCAAAGTCAATGTCAACATGTGGGATATTTTGTATCAATATAACATATCAATCTGGAGTAACCTTGCTTCGAAGTGAGTGTGGTGCTACTTGTCATGTAAACATTTCTCCTTACAATGTGCTCTTACATTTGCATCTTACTTAAATATTCCTTCAAGTCACCAGTAGCACAGAGGTTACATCACCTGGGGGGGTCCTTATCAACATATCAACATGCTAACAAAAGGACTGACAAAAGATGAATAGATTAGAGACTATTAACATGCAAACTCACAGGGACATCAAACGGTATTGGAATTTACCGCCACAAGTCCTTGCAGGTGACATTGTATCTGTCCTATAAACTGAATATAACATACAACAACTCTATTGATTATATCAATTTTCTCTGATACACTGATACAAAGAAATAATGAAAAGCCAGTGGGCACAAACAGGGAAAAAGTCTGTACACAAAGAGGGCTGATGCCGCGTGAAGATGGCTCCAAGAGCCCAAGCTAAAAAGTCCAAAATTTTCACCCTTATGAAAACAGCGTAAGGGGGAAAATACCACATGTAGCGGCATTGGATTGGCCGCAAAGAATCTATATATAATGCACTTTATAGTTCAAGGGTTTCATGTAAGATCGCTCTCATCCACAGGGTGATCTACTGCAATCCTTTCCTCTATCTTTAGTTTTCCATCCCCTGTATGTATTCCTTATTATTCTCCGTTGTATGTATATGAAATAGGAAGAAGAAAAGAAATGGATTATAGAAAAGTGGATTATATATAGATTTTTTGTGTACAGACTTTTTCCTTGTTTGCGCCTACTGACTTTTTGTCATTTCTTTGCATCATTTTGCAGTGTTGTGTGTAGTGCTCTATAAGGTCATTTGCCCTTGTGAAAAGGCCCTAGGTAAGAGAAAGGGGCAGCGGCAGTACAGCGCAGGATTNCTTCCATAGTGCCATTGCTGCCGATTCAGTGATATATTAAATCTGTGTCTCTTTCTTTTCTGTTCTCTTATAGAATTGCAATTGGGTTCGAAAAACCCGGGTAGGCACTGTTCAGACTGGAGCCGACTTGGAATTACCCGGGAATAGCCCTTTTTTTATCTAGGTCGAAGCCAAAGGCCCTGATAAGACTGTGGGGAAAATCTGGAAATTTCAGGCAACTCGTGTGGTAATATGAACATGGTATAATACTCTTTTCATGAGTACTGTATTTGCATTTTATGTCCTTGTATTGTGGTAACAATGGAGTTGGGGAACTTCAGTGACTCCAGTATACCATTGTGCCCATGTATGCAGTTATCCCAAATTACTTACAGCTCATACGCTAAGCAGAAGGGGATGTGCAGATGGCAGTGAGAGTGTACTAAGCTCTGAGCCATTTCACATAAGGACAGGGATGATGTCTTAAGGTATGAGACTACTGTCAGAATTTTTTGTGAGCAGGTGGAGTGGGCTAGCTTCATTATCGCAGATTGTTTTGATGTCAAAGCTCCTTGGAGTATTACATCATTACTGTGGCCAAAGCATGGTTGGCGGTCTGATTTATTGCATGCTCTTGCTGACGGTTGCTTATGTTGGTTTACAATCAGGTCCAACGTGTGCCCTAGTGCAGCACGTACTGCAAAATAATCCATTCTTACTGCTAATGTTCAAACTGTCAACGTCTGGGGCATGGAGAACAGTAACAGGATTAAAACAAGAACAATATGTAAAGGATAAATGATCTTTAGGGATTTTTTAGAAGTACAGGTGAGATGTTTCTGCATAGATGTGTAAATAGATATGCACCGGATAGAGAAAGTGGTGCTTATATGCATGTACAGTCTATGTTTCTATGTAAATGTAAAAATGAGGAATGTAATCTGGAAGCTATATGTTTTAAGGAAGTTAATACTAACTTCCNGAAGACAAAAATATCTTTCTAATGAAAAGACATGGGACACACGGGGACAGGGGTAGTGTCAATATAGTACAGTAAGGCCTGACTTCAGCTCTTTTTTGCTATGCTGATTTGCACACTGCCTTACAATAAAGCAAGGATTGTGCGAAAAGTTAAGGCACATACTGTATTTCCCCATGTATAAGACACACCTACAGATTCCCACAGAGCACACGGGCAGCCAGGGACAGCTGCACCACAGAACATATGTGCATATATATATATATATATATATATATATATATATATATATACAGTGGTCGAAGTGGAAATTTAGAAGTGGGGGTATGGACATTTAGAAGTGGGGGTATGAAAACACTGAATATAATAGAAGTCAATGGAGATTTTTAGTTTTTCAATTACAACGTTGGGAGAAGTGCCAGTATGGCATACCCCGTATACACCCCCACTTCGAGCCTTGTATATATATATATATATATATATATATATATATATATATATATATATATATATATATATATATTGACACGAGCACAATTGTGCAGCTGTCCCTGTCTGTAACTGTGCTTGTGTCAATGTATGTCTAATACAGCTGGGTCACTGTGAGCAGGGTCGTGGCTGTTCTGAGAGCCAGGAGCTCTACCCTTTCGTTGGTAACCAGTGACCACCAAATGCACCCATTGTATGAAATGTATCCAATATTTTAGCAAAAAGGTGCTTCTATATATATATATATATATATATATATATATATATATATATATATAAAGTCACTGTGTATGGCACTCACCACTCCATGAATGAGCTTGCCTGTGTGCTCAGCCTTAAACGATAGCCAGCCAGAGAAAGAATGGTGGCACTCCAGGACTTCACCAAATAAAAGCCAAAACTTTATTACAAGCGACACGTCCATAAAATCCAACGTTTCAGGGAACAAACGTCCCTATTATCAGGGAAAATGTGACAAGATAACAAACCACCACATACCAACAACCACAGTAATATATAGAAAGTGTAATAAAATCGTGAACCAATCACTTACCCCCGCCGGGACCCGATACCCGAAAGAAAGCTGTCCGGTGGAGCCGTCGCAGAGCGGATGACGTCAGCCAGCCCGGGCCGTCATGCAAGCCAATCAGCCCCGGAGTCCAGGCGTCCCCGTCGCTAGGCAACCCCTAAGCGTCCTCGTAGAGATCTGTCCTGTCTGTCACGACCTGTCTGCCCTGTCTGTCACGACCGTCTATTTTTCTATACAAGATACATAGACGATTTGTTAATATTGTGGAAAGGAACCTCAGAGAGCTTCCAGGAGGCCATGACATTTATCAATTCTCTCAATCCGTACATCAAGTTCACATTTTCCAGCCATCCCTCTGAGATCCATTATCTTGATGTGAAGATTGTTAAAAGAAATGGACAGCTACAGACCATGATGTATGAAAAACCCACTGACCGGAACACCTTGCTTTTGGCCACCAGTGATCACACTAAGTCAGCGAAAGAGGGACTGCCCTTTTCCCAGATGTTGCGTGTGTGTAGGATCAACAGTGATGTCACTATCCGGGAACAACAATTGGAATCCATGACACATAAGTTTTTGGCACGGGGGTACCCTAAGAAGGTTTTATTGGAAGTTAGGCGGAAGGCATCTGCGATTCCTCGACAGTTGCTACTGACACCTCAAGCTAAGAAGGACAAAACGGATGTCCTCCCTTGGGTTACCCACTATTCGAATGTTAGCTCCCTCACAAATCGGGCAGTTAAAGCCTTGTGGCCCATCATCAAGTCAGATAAAAGTCTTCCAGGCCTATCCAACATACGCCCCATGCCCTGCTATAAAAGAGGCTGCAACCTCAGGGACTGGCTTGTTAAAACGGACATTACATCAATGAAACCTGGTATAACAAATTTTCTGACTAAAGCTCCGGGTTGTTATAAATGTCTGGGTTGCTCTACATGTAGGTATATGGATATCAGGGATCAGTTCTTTCATCCCCATACTGGGAAGAAATATAAGCTAAAACATGTAGTCACATGTACTACGCAATACGTTGTATACTTACTGAGGTGTCCATGCAGCCTCATTTATGTGGGTAAGACACAAAGAACTTTCAGGGAGAGACTGAATTTACACCGGTCTGCCATTCGCATTGGTCTTTCATCTGGATCCTCGGAGCAACCGGTGGCCAAACATTTTATTCATGCTAGGCACCAACTTGCTGACTTATGATGTAAAATCATCGATTGGATCCCACCCCCACTTCGAGGGGGAGATCGGGCTAGGATGCTCTTGCAACGGGAGGCGAGATGGATCTTTTCCTTGGACTGTGTAGCCCCCAGGGGCTTGAATGAACAATTACCTCTACATTGCTTCCTATAGCTTGGGGCGGTGGGGTGATAGTTCTGGGCTTATGGTGACAGTTTGTGATAGTTCTGGGCTTATGGTGATAGTTTGTGCTTTGGAAGTGTAGCAGAGCTTTTTGAGCACTGCTTAGATATAGTACCGCTTTGACATAGTACTGTTTTTGTTCTGCTTCGACATAGTAGTATGATATATGTGCCATAATGTTGCTCCTACTGTGAATGTTTTTTATTTGCTTTTAATTGGGTTTCACTTTCCTCCTACGTGTGGCCAGATCTCTAAAGAGAACGCTTAGGCCTAGCGTCGGGGACGCCTGGACTCCGGGGCTGATTGGTTTGCATGACGGCCCGGGCTGGCTGACGTAATCCGCTCTGCGACGGCTCCACCGGACAGCGTTCGTTCGGGTATCGGGTCCCGGCGGGGGTAAGTGATTGGTTCATGATTTTATTACACTTTCTATATATTACTGTGGTTGTTGGTATGTGGTGGTTTGTTATCTTGTCACATTTTCCCTGATGATAGGGACGTTTGTTCCCTGAAACGTTGGATTTTATGGACATGTGTCGCTTGTAATAAAGTTTTGGCTTTTATTTGGTGAAGTCCTGGAGTGCCACCATTCTT
>JABWIB010010872.1:10491-23389 GCA_016617825.1 Platyplectrum ornatum | reverse complement strand
AGGTAGAGTGATTAGGTAGAGGAGGTGTAGGCTATTCTGAAGAAGTGAGTTTTGAGTGAGCGTATAAAGACTTGGAGGGTGGTACATAGGCTGGGGTAAGCTGTTCCAGAGGAGGGGGGCAGCTCGAGTGAAGTCCTGGATGTGTGCATGAGATAAGTTGGAAAGTTAGACAGTGGTTTTCAGCAGAGCGAAGGGGACGGGATGGTGTGTGGATGGAGATGAGAGAGGTGAGGTAGGGAGCAGTGGAAGAGGAGAGAGCTCTGTAGATGGTGGTGAGGAGTTTGGGCATGGGAAGCCAGTGTAGAGATTGACAGAGCGGAGGTGGTGTGACAGGCCAGGTAGTGGAGTCTGGCTGCTGCATTACGTATGGCTTGTAGGGGAGATAGGTGAGTTGATGGTAGGCCGCAGAGAAGGATGTTACAGTAGTCAAGATGCGAGACGACAAGATTGTAAATGACCTCTCGGCAGCTGTGGCTGTTCTGTATGCGTGCATGGCCAGCTTTACTCTTACACCATACCCTGACATGGTGCAAGATTTGGGAGGTGTTGCAGTAACTGTGTAGTAAAAGTGCTTCTGTGCTTAGTAGATATAGGGCTAGATTCAGATTTACACTCATGATATACACACACTTATGGGCAAAACCATGTTGAATTGCAGGGGAAGTAAATTGATACCTGTACGGTATCTTTTTTCTTTTCTTTGCCTCATGCCACTATTCACTATCTGACAATATCTGTACGTGTGTAGAGAAACGATTTTTTTGAACAGATTTTTTTTGGAGCAAACCAGGGTCTTGATTGGTTGTGTAATTGGTATAGATTTGTAGTTGTATCTGAAATCTGAAGAGCCATTGTGTCTCACATATTATTGATATATATACAGGACGAGAGATGCTGAAGGCTTATAAGAATAGCCTTATGCAGCAACAGATCTGGCAAGGGAAGCAAACTCTAAAATGCAGTATGCCCTGGACCTCCTCATTTAAGCTAATATGGAAAACATTACAAATTTTGTGTATGATAATAAATTGCAGTCTAATGATATGTGCACACAGGACACCATGCTTGAAAACAATCAGAAGAAATCACTGTAGCCACAATGCAAATTGGCTATTTGTAAGAGCGTTGCTGAAGAATCATCGAGGTCTGCAAATGAGCAGTACATCAGGCCAGTTATGGTTTCTTAACAGCAGCAGGGGCCAGTCTATCCTGTAATACTGAATTTCTTGGAGGTCTGGTATGCAAGTGTTTAGATAATATGTGCCCAGGTAATGTCTGGATACAGTCATTACCATAAAAAAGAATATGTAAGTCTGAGTAGCTTAATCTACTAAATGTGCAATTAGAAAATCACATAAAACGAAAGCTACTGTGAATGAGAAATACTGTGTGTAACTGGAGTAGAATACAGAAACGCAGGATGATTGGGTAAGTATGAGCCTTCTGCACCCCGACACTCACCTGAGCAGGGAGTTTAGTAATACTATGCAGGGAGGTGATGGAGCACTGGGGGTTAGGTTTATGCTTTAGGGAGGAGATGCTGTGTAGTAAGGATTAGGTTTAGGTTATGGGGAGGGAATGTAGACTAGAAGGTTAAGGTTAGCTGCTAGGGAAGGGACTGGTTGAAGAGGAGGGTTTGATTTAGGCTGCAGTGATGGGATGTATCAGAGAAGGGGAGGGAATGGATCAGAGAAAGGTAAAGTTAGGGTTAGGCTGCATAGAGGGTTAGGCTAGATCAGGGGTACGAATTGTGCGTCTCTGCAGGTGTTGTCTAACTACACGTCCCAGCATGCTTTTCTGCATAGACATAGTTGATACCTGACAAAGCATGCTGGGACATGTAGTTTGACAACATCTGGGCTAGGGTAATGGAAGTAGAGGGCATCAGAAACACTGGTCTTACAGATTGATTTCCATCCACAGGGCATGCGTTCCATGCTTGCATGTGCAGTTAACCTGGGTGGGAAGTCATTTAAAATGCTTCATATGATCCGTGCCGAGGCTTTGTCATAGAGATCTCTTCCACATAGGTCATTGTGCTTCAGACTTCCGGTAGTGTTATCACTGAATGGGGTGCCATTGAGAGCACCAACCTCAAGAGAATCTAGGGGCGCTGTCATACAGAACAGGGTGTTATCTGACCCAAATCGCTCTTAGGTCGGGATCAGGTGCATTGTTACACGCATGTTTTTTTTTTTATTTTTACATTTCAGAATTAACATTTTGCATGAACATAATAGGCTCTGAAGATAAATAAACCGCTATACATTATAGTAGGAGTAAAAAGCTTTTATTTGTGAAATTTTAGAACAACAAAGCTCAATAAAACATTGAGAAAGAACTAAATATCAAATCATGGCTCCTCCAAAGACAGGCTCCTGTGAGTCCAGATACAACTGACACCAATATTAGTGTATAAGGTTATTATTATTATTTATGAAACATTATAATTACTGATTGATAGAAACATTAAAAGAGAACTAGATATATAGCAATAATGACTTTCCAAAGTAACTTCTCTGGGTACGAGACCCGGTAAAAATAAATAGTCTGATATAGTTTAACAATTACAATTATTTCTAAATGACTATCTTCGATCTATAAATAATTCTATTTAACAATATAAATACCCTAGTGCTAACAAATAAATCCTAATTCTGATATCTTGAGGCTTTGGGAGTAGGCGACACAAGACACGTGGATACAAATCGTATATACAGAGTAGAGCATGCATACGTCTTTTGGCCTCAGGTATGGGTCGGTAAACATTTCGACGGTTATAGGTTTATACACAGTCGAATAACTTCTGAGCACTAGTAAATAAAATAAATAAATAAATTAAATAAGAAAATAAATCCTTCATCCAAGGTACAGCTCCTAACTACCCTGCTAGGCTGCCTCTCCCTGAGATGTGCATGGCTGTCGCACTACAAGGAGAAGACTTCTCTGGCCTGCGCTAGTGGACGTGTAACAGAGGTCATTCCATGCAGTCATTATACCATCACACTATAGCTGCCTTCAATCGTATCGGAGAATATTCAACTGATGGAGATGGAGACTCTGGAACGCTTGAGGTATGGAATGAACATTGCTTTACATGAGAGAGGGTAAAAATGTTCCCACTATACAATAAATAACAATACACTTTCAAATGTCAATGTCTATTGACTATGTCCAATATTAATGCCCTAAAGGATGTTCTGTAAAGGTTATTTTACAAATTGCACACAAGTCCGAATCTAGATTTAAGATAGAGCTTAATTTTTCCAATGGGACCAGTGCGGGCATGCATGAGAGGGGTATTAGATTCCCTGTCACTTCCCTTTATCATGTGGAAAAGGCAGGGAATAGCATTGCTTACACTGCTATACTCCTGCCTTTAGTTAGCCGTGTGCATGAGCTGTCTGTGCAACCACTGATCCGCACGGATCCCCCTAACCTAGCCCACACTGTGTCCTAGTGTAATTTAGGTGAACAGGGGAGAAGGACCGGCCCAGCGCACTGCCAGGAAATTTGGTTGATGTCTACACTCACATGCAGAAGTCATTCAATGGACGGACAACTGGATCCGGTCCTTAATGTGGATGTTGTGTAAGTGCTTTATTGTACAATTTAAATACCTACCCCACCTCCCACTATCATGAGAATTGCCAGACTGGTGCTATAGGTTGTAGCTCACACATACGCAGATGAAGAGCGCAGCTGCTTTCAGCTCGCAGCCTGCATGAAGCGGTCACAACTCTTTCTTAAGGATCCAGCCCAAGGACCTTAAAAGTTAACACATTATATATAAAAAAAAAAACGAGCAAATCTGCACCTTTGAAAAAGACGAATCGAAAATGTGCAAACACACCACGGAGAGGTGATATTTTAGATCTCAACGGTTAGGAAAGAAGTATTTGTCTGCAATAAGAAAATTCATGCCAATACATGAGCAGTAACTCCTCACTTTGCATTATTTCCACTGTGTTTATAATAATGTCACCTATATATTACTGGTAAACACATAAATCAATATATATACACAAACACTTATACCCCGTTCACATTACCTCAAATTAACTGTCTTTTTTTATGAGAAAGCCGGCTTCTAAACTCAGTGTGAACGCTCCATTTACAAAAAGCCGGCTACTGAAAGCTGGTGTTCAGAGCCTGCTTTTTAGAAGGGGTTTTNCCCTCCTATNCGGCTTTTTCANTCAGTGTGAACACTACATAGCTGGCTTTCCTCTCCCATTGTGTTTGTGCAGTGCTGATTGGCTCACACAGTCATCTGTTTCCAGCACAATACTACCTGTCTCTCCTTCCTCCCTCATGTAAAAACAAACAATCACAGCACATTTTCTGTGTAATGATGTGTATTGGTAGCAAAAAACAGGGTTCAATGTGAACAGTGCAGGCACTGCTTTTTTCACAAAAGCTGGCTTTTTCCGCTAATCTGAATGGTCCTTTTTTCACAGCCCCTCCAATTTCCCCAGCTCTACACCCTGTCTCTTAAGCCAGATTTTTCATGGCTGGTAATGTAAACGGGGTATTATTCTAGACTTCCACAAGATGATTCAGACTGGTGACAAAATTGCATTGGCTTAAATGAACGGTTGTGGTGTATTTTGTCTAAATTCCCACTGCCAATCGCTTAATATCAAGTACACCATGACATAAATATCATAAATCTGAAAAAGTTTCAATTTATCTTCAATAAATCTTTATAAAGGCGAGTAAAATAATTTGCAGTATACAAAATAAGACCATTTGAAATATTAAAAATAAGCACATTTTCAAGACGCGGATATTACAGGGCGGATAGTTCAGTGCTTTTGCCGGCTGTTTTCTCACTGCAGGTTTATTTCAACCAAAAATTTTGCATGCAACGGTACCTAATACCTATACAAGTGTGCATACGCACACACACAATAAACACACAAGCTCTTTGCAGCTGTGCGACTATATACGCCGTGTAAATGCAGGGTAGGAAACTGTAATGACTGTAAATGGAGGTTATGATGGTTTTGATACGTGTACTGTATGTAGAAATGATATAATACATGCACAATCACTTAAGCAGAGATTTCTAACCCTTTGTAATGTAAGTAGTCCTTTCTTATGTCTGTGTTCACCTCTTGAACCCGGGGCACTTGCTTGGCCATGTCCTTACTGTACACTGACAATGGCGCTCCGGCCCAACCAATCTAAAAAGGCGACCCATCAGAACACAATCGACCATAACTGCGCTCTCCTCATTCCATGGTAATAAACGAATAAGAACAATAATGGACCAGATTAAAGTAAATCAAATGGAAAGGGAAAGTTACACCTGGACTAAACCATGTTGAATCCACAGGGAGAGTCATATTCATTAAATTTTTTGCATGCTGGGAGAATACTTTGCGTTTGCTTATTGTACACAGATACTGACCAGTTTTACTTTAAAACAGTTTTTTTTATTTAAGGTGGGATATATCACCTCTCATGTCTAATACTGTTTGTGACAGATGAAACATCTCCGTCAGTTTACCATGGTTTCGCACTGGTGTAATTTCCCATCTGTGTTTATAGGATAAATGTAGCTCCTGTTTGGTTTACTGAAGTCTGGATCCAGTTAAAGTCAATGGTCTATATTCACTAAGCGGTGAGATTGCAGTGAGAAGTGGGGATGTTGCCCATAGCAACCAATCAGATTCGAGTTCACATTCTCCAGTGTGTAAAATGAAACTGACAGCTTGATTCTGATTGGTTGCTATGGGCAACATCCCCACTTTCCTATCTCACCACTTAGTAAATATACCCCAATATCTTTATATCGGATGAATGCTACGGTGCTGATCCAGGCAGGGTCGCCATCAGGGGGGAAAAGCCGGTCCTACAGTCCCGGTTCCAGCCATCCCCACAAGCCCCAGCAGTGGGCCGGCGTGCCAGTACAGAGGGCCGTGCCATTGCCTCCTAAAGGCTCGACAGCTTCCTGCGGTGACGTCATGGCGTTCTAGCGTCATATGGGGGGCCCCGCCCGGCTGATCCTGGTGGTGGTCCTGGATCCAGGCGTAAGCACCGCGTAAATTTGCACGGAAAGTCCCAGGAAAAATGGGCGCACGTGTCCGCATGTGCGTCTGAATAGTGGAACACAGAAAAGGGGGCGTTATGCGATATGTAAATTATATTCTGGGTGTTACAATTGTAAATCCTGCACCTAGAAAATCTTAAGAAAAACAATGCAACTCGGAATCAGGCGCACTGCGTATCGGCGTTGCGTTCCATGCGCACAAACTCTGGATCAGCTCCCAGTTCTGCTGATACTAGTCTGGCGTGTTACTGGTTCCATTGTTATAGGCTTTTTCTGTAACCTATGCTATGTGGACCTGACCTGATCTTAGTCACAGTCAGACAATTAATACAAGACACAAATCCATACATAGGGGCTGATCCAGGCTTTGGGAGTAAGGGCAAAGTGTAGACCTGGACAAAACCAAACATTGAACTGTAGCGGAGGCAAGTGTAAACTATGAAAACACATGAGAGTGGAAAGGTACAGTTTCCTAGCTCAACTCTAATTTACAAATGAAATATAATACTATGCGGTATGTAAGTTCTGTGGACAAAAGAAAAGTGTTAACTCAGTATGCAGTAAAATGAATATTCTTATGCACCCCTCACATTGTAGAATGGATTTGCTCAGGTCTACACTTGCACCTACAAAAACTCCGGATCTGTCCCATAATCTGTATATTCTGATATTTTCTTCATATCACTCCAGTGCTTGCTATATCGTGTCATCTAGTTTCCCATGAATGTGTTAAAGTACCATGAATATATATATATATATATATATATATATATATATATATATATATATAGCTTGTATCTAGTTTCTTTTACATTTCTTTAAGCATTAAAGGCACAGTACATCTAAATTACCAATAAATGTATTAGTCACAGTGATCATTAAGAGAGAATCATTTACTACGTACAGCCCTGTAAACTATACTGTACAAAGAGAAATAACAAGAAACCAACTAAATAGATAACAATACAGATCCCAGCAGTACTATTTCCATTGCTGTGTGTCCAAAGGAAAGGCTCTGCCTTTGCCATTTAAAATCAGTGCGAACATTGGCAATAACATTGATAAGGCTGCTGGGAATCATTGTCATGTAAATAAATAGACCATTTTGGAGGCTCTAAAGAATATGCCATTAACTATTCATTAACCCCAGGACCAACTTTGTCCACTTTGCCAAACAAAATGACTTTGAGATATACGCTAATTGCCATAGCAAAGTGTACCATATGTAAATATTAATTACTGGTAATTGTATTAACCAAGTTTGAAGCATAAAGGCAGGGCCACTCAGATAAGCAGCATTGCATACCCTCTAACTGTACCTATTTATCCGGTACTGTAGCGATTAGCCCATATAAGCCTCGACCCCTTTATGGATACACCTCCCCTCTCCCCATTACACTGATTTATCATTAATTTATGTTGGAGGGTATGGAATTGGCTATACAGGGCTCCTATAGGACCATATCTGTTTCTGTAAATCATATGTAGTAAACATATGGATGATGATAATAGTTGATGGTGAGAGGATGAACTCACATCCTTATCGAATACTCAGGTTATATTGCTAGTTATTGAGAGTTATAATACATATTCTTAAAAATAAACGTACATTCTTCAAGTTAGATGGGATTTATATACATATATAAGGAAAACTTTGGGCCCGATTCAAAAGAAGCAATATAAGTCAATGGGGACAGCAGCAGCGTATGCCTCCATTAGTAATCACTTTACAGTTAAATTATAAGGTGATTTGGATATGGAGACAAATGCTGCTGCTATGAATTAGTATCGTAGTATAACCATTTCTGTCAATGAAGACCTGTGCAAGCAGCAGCATATACAAATGTAACATTTATATTGACAGAAATGGTTATACTACGATTCTCATTCATAGCTGCTGCACCGTAACGCATATACAGCGCCCTCACCGTACAAGACGGAGGTGCCATCTCTTCGGTGCCCAGCGGAGACACCTGGAATGTTACTATGGTTTTATTTCATTTTTTTTATTTATATATATATATATATATATATATATATATATATATATATATATTTGGGTTTTTTTTACGGATTTTTATATTATTTTAATGGCCACCATGAGAACGACATCGTTCTCGTGGATGGCCCGCAGACGGGGTGATTTCCCATTTGTCGGGGTCGACATCCCTATGTCGTTCACCTGGATGGCCTGGATGGCATTTTTCTTTGTCCTGATTACTAATTCTCACTTCAGCAGAAGAGCACCTCAAGCTGTATAAGTTACTGGAGACATAAACGAAACTATTAGTGATCTTAACCAATGTTACAAAATCCTGAAAGTTACAACCCACAATGTCCTCCCTGTCCTGATATAACATTAAAAGGCAACAGTAATTCCCTACTGTGTCTCGTTCAGGCCAAGGGAATAGAAATACGTCTAATAAACAATTTAGTAAAAATGATAAAGATATAACAATATAAGGCCAGAGGGAGGTGACTGACATTTAGTAAGCATGCACCTCACCCTCAGACACAGCTATATGTATGAAGTATTGTGCCTCGGTCATGTATAAATCTTTATAAAGATATGGCTCTATGCAGGCGTTTATGGGCACGTTTTACGCAAGAGGGTTAACCTTGACCTATCAGGCAATAAAGAACATTGAAAATAATAATAATAATAAAGTATATAAAGTGAGTCAAAGACCACATCCTTGGCTCTTTGCACTTTTTAGTAGCTCTCTTCAAATATGATCGGTCCCCTGTTATAGACAAAGGCTCATATTCTGAAGACAATATAATGGTTCACAGTGCCATCCCAGGGCAGCTCTACCTACATGGTAACCGCGCCCAGATCAAAAAACGTAATAAATATAATAGATCCTATAAACATACAGACACCACGAACAAAGCTGATTAGAAATAACATTTGTTATCTGTAAAATAGCTCATGGAACGTCTAGCTTCCCCAGAGGTTTCTACATTCTCTGTAGTTTGAGCCCTTACTGTAACCAATGTGGAACCACAAGTCTCACGAACACGCACAATGCTTAGATGGGGTACACAAATGTCAACATTGCAAGGCCAAAGGTGTGAACTCCAGAGCTGCTTCGGGTTCTCCGTCTACTTCCGGATGTCCATTAAGACATGTTGGAGGATTGGTTTCAGGGTGCTGTAAACCACAGAGCTGCCTTCCGTGTCTTGTTTAACCTAAAAAGAAAAGAACATGTATTGGTGGAGAGCTTTTCTCTACACGTTCAACAATCACGTGATTCGTCAATATATTACTCGTCTGCAGTTTTCTGTAGTGATCCATGAGTGTATTATGTGCATATAACTGACGGCAAACTCTGGCCCTGTGCTTAATAAATGTCCGGTCCAGGAATGTTCCCATGAACTGGCCATTTGCAAGCATTAGTTTACCCTTTGTCTCCCTCATAATACCAAGGGAAAGCTTTCCTTAGACGTCTTAATAGGAAACGTGGAGGTGTTGCCCGTAGCAACCATTCGCACTGTGACTAGTATTTGTCAAGAATGTGCTAGATAATTGATAGCTGGAAGCTGATTGGTACCTGCAAGCAACACCTCCACCATGCCTAATGTGCAGTCTCTTCTATTATACCTCCCTGTAACTTGTGATTGGCTCAGATACCCACACCCCTCACATTCCTCAGAGTAAGAGGTTTTATTTAACAGTCTGTGTCTCAATAGTGACTGCTTACCCCCCTCTCCAAAAAAAAATATTCCAATAACCCGTCTTTTCCTGTTACTATTCCTATTACTAAAGGCAAGCTAATTGAAAACCCTTTGGTAGAGACAATCCTATAAACATCGGGTCCAGGACCTGATGTAATAATAAAATTCTATCAAAAAACAACCAGATTTCTGTATTTAAGTCTAATGAGAGGATTTTAGATTTTAGGGTTCTGGATCTGAACAGAATCAATTCTGTGCCTATGGAAAAATCTCATTACATCAGACCCATCAGATGACTGTCCTGTTTGCAGTGGTAGTATAAATGTTGCACTGATAATTTATTGGCTAACAGTGCGGAATTGCTTGTAATTATTATTTAGAGGCTTCCTGATAACTGGCCATATATCAGAGCAATTATTGATCAGATCATCCAATTATTGGGCGAACCAACCAATTATCACTCAAGTGTGTGGGCATGATGGACGGAATATGACAATTAAAATTCCTTAAAATGCTTGGGTCCAATTATATTAATGATTGGCTCTCCAAACAATTGTAGGACACAACTTAATGATATTTTGTAGTGCCTATGTGCACTCACCATTTTCCGGCAGCCTATCATGTTAAAGGTTCTGCAGAGCTGTCTCTGTCACCCTCTGTATTCGCACTACTATCTGTAAATTATTCAGTTATTTTGTTTTTTTTTTAATGCAGTCAGGCTATAGGATAGCTACATGGTCTCTTCCCTAGAGAGGTGTGTGGAACATTTCCTAGTGGAAAATTGTCCCGTTGACCAGGCCACGTCCTGCTGGGAGCAATAATCACTCTAATGCATGTCCAGCTTGTGTGCTTACTAACTCACATTGACGGTTCTGTTCAAACTATTTTAGATGTTATTTACCTTTGTGCATTTCTTTATAGCCCAGGTGGGATTCATATTACTGCTGCGAAGGGCCAAGACCATCTTGCGTGTGTGGTCTGTGTCCTACGCCAGCAGCTTGATGTACACTTTCTGCATTGCCTCCACTGTAAAATGTAACCTGAATAATTCTAACTTTGTGACGGTTTGGCCTAAAACGCAGCATTAAAAATAGAATTCACCATGGAAATAGCAGCTTCAATGTCACCACAGAACACTTCAAGACTGTAGCACATTTCATTTCACAATCTACACGTGTAAAAGAAAAGCAGATCTGTTATCTGGCCGGCATGAATCTCATTACGCCTTTAAACCTGCCATCTACCTAGTGATTTACTTCAGCCCTCTCCTGTTAATATGATATACAGTGTGTTAGGGTGAAGTTATCATTTCTTGCAATCTCACAAAGAGACAAGGATGACCTTTAGTGTGGAATTAGTCTATATAAATGCCATATGCCATATGAATATTTAATGTCATTTGACGCGTTTTGGTAAAATGTATCTTTAATGGGTAAATCACATAATCACTGTCAGATCATTAACATATGAATGGTTTGAAATATCCTGATAAATGTGTTAAACTGCAGAAACAGAAACGTGGAGATGTTGCCCATCGCAATCTAGAATCTCTAGAGGATATTCTCTAGTATATTATAGGAAACTGGTCGCTAAAATCATATGGGCTGCTATGGGCAACATCGCCGCGTTTCATTCCCGCAGTTTAGTACAGGCCAATGTGTAAGTGAAAGTGGGGTTTTATTTTTGTTTAGAGTTTGTGGGTCCTTCTGGAATTCTTCCTACTTTCCACATATAACCCAATACATGGGTCTAAATTTACTAAGCAGGGAGACTGAAAAGTGGGGATGTTGCCCATAGCAACCAATCAGATTCAAGCCCTCAGTTTTCAAGCTCTCATTTTACATACTGGAGAATGTGAACTCGAATCTGACTGGTTGCTATGGGCAACATACTCACTTTTCAATCTCTCTGCTTATTAAATTTAGGTCATGGTGTTATACCAATGGTGAAATAGTTTTCTTTTCTATAGTAACTGTCCCCAAATGACAGACTGTGTGGCCTTCAGGGGACAGATGTTAAACTGAATTTGTAAAGCCCACAGCCCATTCGTGCAGAACTTACCATTGTGAATGCCCTGATCATTTGCACCAGTATAGCATCTTCTATGTCGGGGGGTATCAGCCGCAGGTTACCCACACATTGCAAAATACACAGGATGGTCTGATGTTGACCCTATAAGTTAATTACAGAAGTATTAGAAATAATTGCTTAGACCACAAAAGGTTAAACAAAAAAAACTAAATAAATTGGTTTAATAAATCTTAAACTATAGCTAAATAACAAAAAATCATACTGTTGTTAAATCATTATCAAATATAATTTACAGCCAACCTATAGATCCTGCGCATCCAAAGTACCATCCATAGTACCATTGACAGGGCAGGTAGAGTGGATGTACGCAAATTACGTACAGTGAAAGGGGAGGTGTGGGACTAGTACACTAAGGCCAGAGTGTTGTAGCTTTGTATTGCACAGGATTTGTGGGAGTCTTGGCAGGGCCCTATGACCCTTAAGAGGAATTCAATACCAGCTTGTGGCACACATCTCGCCTTTACAAAATACACAATCAGAAGTGCCACTGCTGTCTAGATAGAAAGCTACAGAACCAAAACGAATGACAGTGGATGTACTGATAATTTAATGTCATGCAGCGCAATTCTGATGTAACCCCCCTACAGTTTCCAAACATAGAATATAGATTCTTATTTTTTAAAAATTGGAAGTGGATTTGATACTGATAATCTAAATCTTCTGATCATATTAGGATCACACTTTGCACTTGTTTCAACACCTGTTTGAAAAGTATGGATCATGTTTTACCTTTTGTAGCAGGTAGAGGGCGCTCTCCACATCACTGCTGTAACTTGCTAGCAAATAAATATCCTCTTTAGTGATGGCTGGCTCCTTTAGCTGTTCTATCCAGGACCACATTAAATTGCTTAATACGTAGGGGTTTCTTTCTGTGCAGATGCGATCCCAGGCCGCTTCACGGGAGTTTAGTTCTTTCTGATGGAAGAGCATGTGAAGATGGTATGAAGCTGACACATCCAGGGGTATATTTACTAAGCAGGGAGATTGCAGTGAAATTCGAATTTGGGGAAGTTGCCCATGGCAACCAATCAGATTTGAGCTCTCAGTTTCATTTTACACTCTGGAGAATGTGAA
>JABWIB010010870.1:0-13950 GCA_016617825.1 Platyplectrum ornatum | reverse complement strand
TAATAACAGTGTAACAGTAACGCTGGTCAGTATCTGTGTGCAACATGCAACAATAAAGTATTCTCCCTGCTTGCAAACACTAACATTCATTTTACCTCCCCTGCAATTCAACATGGTTTTGCCTGGTTGATTGGAACAATTTATTGCATAGTGTATGGCCAGCTTAAAGATCTGAATCAGGCCCATTGTGCAATTGATTGAGGCCTAAAGCCATCTACTCTTCTGAAAAATGTCAGTGCTTACTCAGGCTAGCAACTTAAAACAGGTTTATGTCTGAACCTAGACATATTAAATATATATATATAAATAAATAAAACACATAATCATGCTGATAAAGCTTCCCCGTTATAGTTTACATTACATACACAGTGGTTCAACAAGCACGTGTCAGTAGATCTGATTTTCCAAATGCCTTCTTTCAAATTAAAATATCCTTATTATTGTTTCCCTATCACAGGGTTACTATTATACGGGCACTATACTGAAATAAGAAACCAATGACAATTGATTGGTTTACATTATATGCACTATGTAGTAGCGATGGGAAATGTAGTGATTAGTTCATCCAAATCTAGTTCATTGAAAATATAATTNAAAAAAAAGTTAATTTTGCTGTTTTAGTTCATTTTGTCAGTGTACATCATTTCGCCGGTGTAGTTAATTTTGCGGCTCAGGAGTCTAAGCTCAACAGCACCGCCTCTGGTTTTGAATGGTGTCACTTGCATTTGACATAATCATAACTACAGAGATGGTGGGGCCCCAGGGCAGTCACTACACCTTCTCTTTAAAATATCAGAATGACAGCTTGTACCCGGATGAAACCCACGCAGACACGGGGAGAACATACTAACTCCGCACAGATGAGGTCTTGTCTCGAAATCGAACTTAGCGCTGTGAGGCATCAATGCTAACCGATGAGCCATCTGTGCTGCCCTGCCTGATAAATAAAGCAATATTTAGGGATTGCAGTACATATAAGTATCACTGCTACATCATCCTTCTTCACTTCTTATTTTATTAATGCCAAGGAGGCTTCTAGGTCTCCAGTGGTATAGAAGCTTAATAATAAATATATGAAACTAAACTTATCAGAAAGTAAAACATCAGATGCATTCAGTGTGATATATGGTAACAAGGCAACATTACAGGAAACCACCTGCTTGCTATTCATGAAAAAGTGTATTACATTATACATCTACCGTATGATCTAAAAAAAAATCCTTTTCTGGTAACCAAATTCTATCTGGAGGAAAGACGTTATTGTTGGATAAGTGAAGGGCATTACTAGGCGACCCTTCATTTTTCATGTCTTGTGCCATGTACATTTTTATTACAAAAAAAATGTTTCTATAAATACCAAATATAATTTTCTGAGGTCCTCAGTGTGGAGAGTTTAATATGTACAAGAAATATATATACAGTGTATATGTGGTTATAATATATGTTTCTTAAAGTTCAATAATGTAATTAATGTCTAGGATAGTGTGTGCATATGTATATTTGCCCAATCAGTTGGTTTCATATCCGCCACCTTTTCATCAGCCCAGTCAGGTGGTTTCATATCCGCCACCTTTTCAGCAGCCCAGTCGGGTGGTTTTGTAACTTCCAGGATCCATTTTTGTTTTGGCACTACAGTGAAGCATTAATAGCATTTGAAGTGGAGTACTACAATGGGCCATATAACATACCCTGGGCATTACTCTGGACTGTTTAACTGCAGTATGAATACCAGTAACACCCGTACTTTTTTCCTATCTTCCGTTATACTGGTGACATTTTCATTAGAGTTGAGCACTGATCCTGGTGTTTTGGTTCTCCATCGCACTTCAGAAATGTGGACGCAGCAAAATTGGGTCTTTGGATCTGGTCTGTTGCTACTGAGTCTAAAGCATTGGTTCCCAAACTGTGTGCCTAGACTCCCTGAGGTGCGGTGATTGGGGTGCCACGGAATGTTTTTTCTGACGTGGTGCCACGTTGCTAGTGCATCGTAGAAGTACAATTTTACACCTTGTATAGAAGCAACATGATTTATTGGAAACCTGAAGTATTTCTACCTTTACCTAAATAGTTGTTATACGATTTTGACTCAAAAACGAAAGAAATGGGAAATTATTGTCTCTTAGGGGTGCCTTGAAAAATTATGAAGACCCTAAGGGTGCCTCAACTGAGAAATGATTTCCAGTTTAGCACAGATTCTCAGTGGCAGTGCTTCATTAGTAACAGTGATCGAACTGGAAATTTAGAAGTGGCGGTATGGACATTTAGAAGTGGTGGTATGGAAACACTGAATATACTGAAGTCAATGGAGATTTGTAGTTTCTTAATTACATCAGTAGAAGTGCCGGTATGGAATACCCCCGTATACACCCCCACTTCAAGCCCCGATTTGTAATTCATAGAAGGGACAGCAAACCTCTGTAGCTGGTATTTGCCCCACATTACTATTGCCGACTCCTTAGCCAGTAGGGTAAAATATGCTACCATTCTCAAGAGACTAAAATAATCATTAAAGAAAATCTACCTAATTGTTACAACATTTATTATATTTATTGTGCCAAAAAAACTGCAACACTTCAAATACTTTGCCAAGAATATGTCTAAAGCATATACTGCAAATTAATCTTTTCTAAAACATAATTTATAGTTGTCATTCTTTAATATCAGCAATGCTTTTAGCGCACTCATTAATTAACATTTTAACATAAAATATTTTTGAACCACCCATGGATGATATTCTAGAATAATCTATTTAGTCACAGTTTGAGAAAAGTCACAACTAATTATTTCCTATTACCCCACATTACATATGAATGCAGCCAATATTATCCAAACATGTTTTTTTTTATTCATTTTCCTAGCAAGACCGAACATAGAAACTCATTTCTAAGATATTGTAGGTAATTAAGGCTGTAATAGGACATTGATATAATAATTACTAAATACTAATTATAGTATTTACATTTTACTAAATCCTCAGCACTTATTATACCAATTATTAAAACTTTTCAGTGATGGCCATCACCAGAGCAACTTTGATATGATGCTAGCAGAAAATACCTATTAGCAAATACTTTTTTTGTTTGTAGACTAGATTTAGACTTACTCGCAACATACTCAAGTGTGGACAAAACCATGTTGAACTGCTGGGGAGTTACATTTCATTAGTTGCAAACAGTATTACCGGTGAGAGATGATGTTTCCAGCCCAAGTGTAATAACAGTGTAACAGTAACGCTGGTCAGTATCTGTGTGCAACATACAACAATAAAGTATTCTCCCTGCAGGCAAACACTGACATTCATTTTACCTCCCCTGCAATTCATCATGGTTTTACCCACTCTTGACTAAAGCTGGCCATACACTATGCAATAAATTGTTCCAATCGCTTTTTTCAAGAATGGGCAAAACCATGTTTAACTGCAGGGGAGGCAAATTGAATTAATTGCAATCAGTATTAGAGTTGAGAGATGATGTTTCCCATCCCAAGTCTAATAACAGTGTAACAGTAACGCTGGTCTATATCTGTGTGCAAAAACATTCATTTTACCTCCACTGCAAATCAGCATGGTTTTGCCCACTCTTGAGTATGTTGTGAGTAAGTAAGTGGCTAAAGTCTGAATCTGGTCTCCCACAGAAATTTAAACAATTTTACACACCATTTGTCGTCATTTACAATATCAGCCGCTATTGCTAGCCATTAATATGAATGTTACAAAAGTATTTGTTTATATGCATCTTGTGATTTATACTTTTGTACCTTTTTGTATAAGTAGAATTTTTTTTCAGAGGGCAAGAAACGTGACATTTTGTGAATTCTGAATTCTTACTGAGAATGTGGCCGTTTTTATTGACTTTCAATAATGGCTCCTATAAAGGATGTGGCTGAAGAAAAGTCATTTTTACCATTATAAATGAACAATTATTTTGGTTGGTGTATTGTATGTTGTGTTAATGTACATCTTGTAACCAGCAGGTCTGTAAATGTATTTTGTGTTGTGACCTGAGCAACCCCTTCCTCAACCCCTTAAGGAACATATGTTTTGAAAAATGATTGAGGAGCATTCGGAAAGTATTCACAGTACTTGAGTTTTTCCACATGTTGTTATGTTACAGCCTTATTCCAAAATGGAAAAAAATATATATATTTTTTATTCTTAAAAATTCTTCACACAACACCCCATAGTGACAATGTGAAAAAGTTTTTTTTTATTTTTTTTAGATTTGTCCAATCATGTATTACTATTACAGACCTGTATCCAGAGTAGGATCAATTGCTTTGATCGAAGGGAGGTAATTGTACAGTAAATGCTGTTGATATGAACTCTTCCACAAAGATATTTAAATGAAGGTAGATGCATGGATCTTTCAGTTTGGTTTATGAATAAGGAGCTCCTGTCTCATTATAAAAAACATAAAATAAAATTGTAAAGGGCATGAAAAAAAATTGAAAAATCTTCCTAATAAATACTGTAAAGAAAAAAATATTAAATAAGAAAATACTTTATTTTGCATTGATGCACTACAGGTCCCTGCAAGCCAAGGATGCCATTAATGGCTTGGGTATACTGGTGCTCGTAGTACCAACGGCACCAGCATGCACTGACTCCCACAGTGGGCTGCAGCTTGTTATGCGCTAATACGAAAAGTAAAAGACCCATCCCCAAAAAATGAAAGACACAAATATAGTAAACGTTCCAATATCTGGGGTCTTCATCTGTAGGGAATTCAGTCTTTTAATCCACCTGAAAACAGTTGGAAAAAACATTCACATAGTGTATTTAAAACTTGGGACACCTTAAGTAGTACTATACAGTTGTCTAGTTCTACGAACACAAGCGTGCCAAAGCTACTAAGGGCACAGACGTAAGACCCTGTAATTCACTTTGTGTAAGAACTATGCAATTAATTAAACCCTTGTAAAAATGACCCATAAACCTGTGTTAGCATAAAATACTCAGAACCAGAAGAACCTAAACAAGGCTTCTGGCCCAACCAGGCTTATACACCAAGAAAGGGTGTCAGGAATATTGCTATATACAGAATTAACTCTTCTAAATGATTTAATTTTAGGGTTAACCTTTGTTGAATATTTATAATTGTATTTATGTTTGCTTGTTTGTTTACTGAAGAATGTGTACAGTGTACACATTAGGCAAAGTAAAAAATAAAAAGAGTAAACGTTGGTATGGCGGATGTCAATAATACAGGAACTTCCACGTCCTGTACGGCCCTCCTCAACGATTTTTACTGTGGTGTGATGCGAACGCACAGGGACCCCGTGGGGAGAGGGGGGGTCAATAGGGGTGTGCCTGACAAGAAAAGTTAATCACAAATATTTTCAATTATCAACCATATCCATATTGCAGTTTGTTCCTTTCCTACATTACAAGTGTATCTTCTAAATCCACTACCCAGGCACTAACTTTACTAATTTTACATCCCTGCAACAGCTTTCCCATTGACAATCTATAAAGTTTCTAAAATACCGTCATGGCACTGGATATATCCCGAAAGAATTATATTATGTTTTCTTGCCATGCTATCAGTAACTCTAAAAAGTTGCAATTAGCGTTATGGGTGCCGCAGGGATCCCATGTGGCGGTCACACATCTCCAGTCATCCAATCTCTGTGTAGACTTATCCTAATTCCTCCCTGCCAAATGGACTATATCATACCATAAATTAAATGGACAGGCGCACTTGTAACTAAATGTATCAGCGTGCTTTGTCTCTACTGACAATAGATGCATTGTCATGGGTCAACTCAGATTTATGCGATTTCTCTGTTTTATTTGCTTAAATAAACCTCTAGAACTACTAGTTTCAGTAAAAATCACTTTCCCGTCTGGAGATGCTCTAACGATTCGATGCAAGCTATTAATTCAAGGGAGCTAGGGACACCATTAGTATTATAGTGTAAACCTTTGCATTTAAAGAAGATCATTAAAATTCTTTGCTGCGAAACCTTTCATTGTCCCTGATCTATAATCAGAGTATAATCTCTTGGGGTAGTCCAGACAAGCCTGTTGATATAAGGGTTGAGCTATGAATCTGTCATTCTTTTCCAAGGGCCTTCTGGGGGAAACGGTCCTTATGGTCTCTATCAATTTAAATACACCCTATCCAAATTCAAGAGCGCCTTCTTGTTCATGTGTCACCAGAAGGGTATTGCATTCTGTCACTGGCTGTTATTAATAATAATTACTTCATGCACATGCTATAAATCATAATGTAGCTGACATCTATATCAGGATGGTCTTGACAGAATAAAATTTTTTGAGAGCAAATACAAAAAAAAATAGAAAATCGAACGGTATATTACAATTTTGAGAAAAAAAAAATAACATTTCATAGAGAACATGATATATGTAGAGATTGCACTGTTTGGTTACGAGTTCTCCTGTCAAAATTAAATGGCGAAGACATTTAGAAGCTTAATTTAGCCGGACAGTTTTGCAATAGAAGCAGCTGTGCTGTGTATAAAACAATTCAAAAGCAATATCCATGTTGTGACATTAGACGGCATCAGAATTTATACAGAACAGAGATCAATAGATTCAACACAGAAGCTAAACAAATGCTGCTACTATGTTCTGAATGACCTCCACAAATTGGCAAGTAACCAAACGGTACTGCTTTTCACCTTCATTAATATAAATTCATGCCACGGCTTGGCCTATTACAAAGTGACATTTTGTATCTTACAACTTGTCCAGATCTTTTTTTTTTTTTCCGCTTTTTGGTCATAAATTTCGGCTTCTCAGCAGAAACTTTTGCAAGAGGTACAATTACTGCCATGTCAGTTTTAGTGCTCCACAATCTCTGTGCTCTGACTGCTATATTTTCAGCCTCGCATAAGCTTTTATGAGTCAAAAGGATAGAAAATTCATGAAAACAGTCTGTGTTCCAGAGATACACATTTATAATAAATATATATGTATAAAAAACAAAAAATATAAAAATTAAGAATAAAATATATAAATATATGTATTACTAAATAGAACAAGGTATGAAATAGAAGACATGCGCTCTCTAAAACAGTGACCCCAAAAGTGACTTCTGGGTATGCACCTAACTGAGCATCATGAGGTGTCTTCTAATTTCTGTATTGTTAATGTGTGGTGTGTGGTTCTGTTGATCGGTTGAAATGGATGGACACTTAAGGATTGTTATGAACAATTCATTTGTATATATGTCCCATTTAATGGAATATTGTGCAGAGGCCTTGAAAGCATATTGGCTCATAAGCCTACATTTAAAAGAATTGTATGACTTTAAAATTCTGGCTACAATTCAGATTTTTGGGGTTTTTGCTTTTTCTTTTTGTTAAAAAATGCGGGGCTTATAAAAGTTCAGAGCTTAGCTCCATAGCCCCACTTAAAAACACCCAATTTGAGCCCTGTGCATACAGTATGGGGGGTATTTACGAAGGGTCAAATTGAGGATTTCGATTTCTGTCCTCGAATTCTGGTCCGAAATCGCCATCTTCGTATTTACTAAGGCCCGATTTTGTCTCAAATCGCTGGTCCGAATGAATTCGCGTCCGAATTATCGTTCGAATTACAGCCTCGATTTGCAAATCGAATTTTCCCCTATCTCCGCCGTTGGCAAGTAGATTTACTAAAGATCGAATTGTGAATTCGACCCTCGAATAGGACTGAATTCGCGTTCACAAAATCGCTTTTACAGGGCTCCCGAATTGTGTATTTTCCCTAAGCAAACCATTTTTTCCAATATGTTTAACAACAAAAGTGGCACAATTTCTTAAAGCCTATACATATGCTCACGCTAACATGTCTGTAGGAGGCTTCCTGTATGCAAACTTTTTTTTTAATACTGACCCAAAATATACATAATGGTATTGGTCCTGATCAAAAAAAATATGACAATCTAACGTGCGTACAGTCAATTGTCGTGAATGCCTGTGACAAGAATGGGACAGGCTGCCTCGAGAAGTCATTCATGAAACTTCGATTTGACAAGTGTAAAATGGTGACGTCATGCTGAATTCGAGGCACGAATTGACGAAATCGCGGGTACGAAGGCATAATTCGACGCGAATTCAGGCCGAATTCGCGCCCACAAATCGAAGCAAATCGCGATCGAATTTATTCGGGCATCCAAATTCGATCCTTCGTGAATACGATAAATCGCACACCGGTTCAATTTCAAAATCAACGCGAATTGGTCCGATATGTATTCANGCTGACAATTCGAGGCTTAGTAAATACCCCCCTATATGTATATAGACATCCAAATGTTCAAATCATGATATTTAATTCATGATATAAGATAAACTTATTAAATGTGACTGTTTTAATCCATATGAGAGTAATCCATATGAGTAGTAAGTTTTCCAAGGCAAATTACTGATTTTGTGGCACCAATCGCCTTAAAATTACTGTCAACAGGTTAAACATCAGTATTGGTGGTGTATACAAAAAATAAAAGAATGAAGAAGTGCTTATGTGAATGGCGCACTCCAAAAGTATTGGTGGTGTGTCTGCATCAGTAATAGCAGATTCCGCTGTGGCGGGGCCACATAATGTGCAATATTGTGCATTTACTGTAGGAGTTATCGATAGCTAAGACTGTTGTGATGTCCGTTATTTTAATTAATATGATCAAAGTGTCCTGACTTAAATCTTATCATTTCTAATGTTTTCTTCACGCATTGATTAATTATTGTACATGTTCCCTGTGCCATTACAGCACTTCTAAACTGACAAGCAACAAGTCAAATAAAAATGTTAAACTGCGAAGAAAAAACATTATAATGATATCACCACTGACGAAATGTAATAGAGGTCACAGGGATACAAAATAAACAGAACCAGCCATTATAAATGACATGTTCTAAATGGAAATGTAAATGNTTATAGCTTACATCTTCTCATATTGTGACCTTTGTGACTTTACAAAGGTTGTGAATCTGCGATTGTGTCTAAAAGTATTTGATTAGCGGAGAATCCCCACATTGCATATAAATAAAATGAAATCTGTATAAGAAGAGTAGTGGTGTCGCTAGGGTTGATTTCACATGTGGTAACTTGTGGTGTCACCCAGTGAATGACTTCCCATACAAGGTCTTATTAATGTTTTTTATTCTGCTACCCATAAATCATCATTCCTGTATATTGCTCAATGTAATGGCAATAGTAGTGGTATTACTAGTAGTGGTATTACCTTGCATAATGAAAATGCATTTGAAAACTGCAATATCCTATATACAACCTAAATATATCTACATTTGCATAACTTCAAGCAGCATCGGACTAGCCCACCAGAGAACAGGAGAATCCTCCGGTGGGCCTCAAGGCCTAGCATTATTTCTTTATAACTGAGAGCAGCCCCAAGAATTCTTTCCTCTGGTGGGCCCAAGATACCCCAGACTGACAATGGTTTTAAGTGCTCCATACCTTTGTATGTTTCCTTTAGTTTTACATACTCTCTTTTCACTTTTTGTTGTTTTTGAATCCCCCCCCCCCTCCTTTCTCCTCCACGGTGTGCTCTGTTCACTGAATGATGCTAAAGTGACCTTGTGGCCAGGCCAGCATCTCTCTAAAACTGAGCCCCGCACTGTGACAGACATCTTTCCCAAAACTATCAATAATACGATGGGCCAGCACGCCTTTGTCTTTGCTGCCTGTACTCCTAGCCCTAACAGCTGCACAGCTTATGTTACACATTTTGCCATTCATCAAATGGGATGACTAGGTAGAACCTCAGCCACCACCTTAAAGGATGCCACCTGGTGCTGTCTTTACCCCCATAGTGAGGCTACTGGTTAGAGTAAAATCTACTAATAGAAAGTTCAGTGTGAATATAAATATATTAAACACTAATGGTTCATTATATAATATGGAGATCCATGTCAACTTTTTTAAAGTTGCACGTTCCTCAGGAAAGTGGTGAGATCACAAGTGAAGTTAGAAGTGATTGCCCAACGAATGGTTTTCAGTTATTTTAAGAAGCAATTTGAAGCAAGGACAGACTAAAATGAGCGCAGGGAGAATATGTTCTTTAGACTGTTCCAAAAGACTTGGGACCATATGTGTTCCTTAAAGGCTGCCTACAAGGCTTGCATCCCAGGATATAATTTTGCTGTCAACCACTCGTTGTAGAGAGTTTTTTTTTATACTTTGGTTTCTAGCTCAAAGTGAAACATCTGTCTTTATGTTGGCAGCTGACAATTATCAAAATGAATTCCTGTAAATATGTTAAAGAGCATAACACAGGAACTGTTAATGTTCTAGATTGTCATCTTATCATTCAAGCTAACCCCATACTGTTTAATAACTGTGTTGTGGGTGTCCTTTTTGCTGGTATGTAAAAATAAAAACTAAAACAAAATTCAAATGTATATAGTAAAAGCTGTGTATTACTGAACAATACATCATATTGCTAAACAATACACAATTCTAAATGAATTTATACTGTGCCATAACAGTTTATCGACTGAAAAAAACTATTATGGTTCAGTGATGCAATTGACAATATACAAAGTGCAAAGCAATAGGTCCCCAGAGATTAAAAAGCTGGTAATACATGATAAATCAACATCCACCTATAAGACAAAGGGGTATATATATACTAAGCGGCAATATTGCAGTGAGATTGAAAAGTGGGGATGTTGCCCATAGCAACCAATCAGATTTGAGTTCACATTCTCCAGTGTGTAAAATGAAACTGAGAGCTTGTATCTGATTGAAAATTGGGGATGTTGCCCAAAGCAACCAATCTCATTGCAATCTCGCCGCTTAGTAAATATACCCCAAAGTGTGACTTTATGTAATTGGAAATCAGTAAGTCAGACTACTTAGTGAATGCCATGTCCAGTCTGTCAAATAGACATACTCTGCACTGCTACAATCCTGTTGATGGGGGTCCCCTTTATATTTAGTGGGTGTTGAATTTTGAAATCCCCATTTCTTCCTGTTCTGTAGCCGTTGCTGCTGTAAATGCCAATATATATGGATTTGTAAGATGAGGAATCTCTGACCAGGATATGGAGATTATTGGCCACATAAGGAAAGGCATATGCCGATATTTGAACCTTTTCCTAGGGGAAATTCACCCTGTTTGCCTGCCCACTTTATTTTGTGAATGTGTGTGGCCAACTTAAGAGGGGATTGAACTTCCTTCTGGAGTTTGTAAAACAGGATTTTAGATATCACCATGTTGTATTCGAAAAGCGACGCTTAAGGCCTCATAGCACAGTGCTACCATTGTCAAACCAACAATGTAGTGTAGTCATCCCCCTGACTGCAGATGTATATAATCAGACACGTAAAAAGCCTGATGGCTCCCTGGGTTGACATTATTTTTTGTCATCTACCATACATATTCATTTAATTAATGGGCTGCTGATTTTTCTGAATTAAGGCTACAGCTTTGTAAATAAATGAACTTTGTTGTTAAAAGCTGATAATTCTTATATTTCAAAGATGATTTTTTAATACATGTTTTATAGCAATATTGATGTTGAGTTTAGGATACAGTACTAATGTATTTGTAGTATCTTCATTTAATATGTTACCCGAACAGTGGAAAGTTTAATATTCTTGTAAGTTAGTGTAATGTATGCCTTTATTTATTATCACTATATTAAATGCATTTGTATTTATTTTGTCATTGTATGTGGTGGTGTTTAGTTCTTTCAAAACAAAACTGAACCAAACAAAGCTCTGTCATGATAATTAAAATGTTTCTGCAAATGCGTTCTAATCTTTCGCAAAACCCTGGGATTTTCATAAGCATGAATAGAATTAAATGTCTTTAGACACTGCCACAGTCCCAACATCTTTCTTACCTTGATGGGCTGTAAACCATAGATAGGTTACTGTCTGATACGGAAGTGTGTCTTCAAAACTGTCACAGTGACAAAGGACGTACAGAGGTGGCGCTTTATAGCTTTTTACAAATATCACCATGGCACTGGAATTATCCTAATATGCTTCTGGCCAATAACTCTGAAAAGCTGCAGCTCCAACAGTAACAGGTAGATGGTGTATTAGTGCAGAAGATAACCATGGTTAATGGCAGAACAACCTGTGTGCTGTTACACATTAATGCAGCCTTTTGACACATTTCCCGCACTCTACATGTGGATGAGCCAGTCATGCATACCTGAACATAGTATTATAGAACCATTATAAAGTGTCACATATGTAGTAAGCAGTAGTAGATGCATTGGAATGTTTTGGTGGAGCTTTCATTTTTGGGTTCAGAAGTTAGATTCCACTGTTAGAATCTTTTAAGCATTATAACCTTTTCTTTTTATTATTATTTTTTTTTTACTGTGTATCCTTGGTTTTTATTTTTCATCGTTTTGTTTGATTTTTTTAAGTAGATTGGGCTTGTTTTTATCTGCCTTGATGTACCTAGTTCTCGAATAAACATAGCAGTTCTCATATCAAATTAAGAGCAGAATTGTCTTAAACAAGAGAAACAAGGTCTGAAACATTTCAAACTACATAGAACAAGACTTTTCTTTTGCTTACAATTTCTCTTTTTTTATTGTGTTTAAGCTATTGTGGCTTCAAGATTGCTTTGTTGAATATTACAATATGCGGATATCACTTTGATTCTGATGAGTGATCGTTTTTCAACGACTTACTGCATGATTTGCAACTCGGAGACTATTTAAGGAGTATTTGTGTATTTGGCTCTAATGAATCTTGTGATTCAATTATAATAATATATTCTAAATGTCAAGAAAGTATGGGCGAATAATGAACAATTCACCAGCTCTAAGATCGTAATAGGAAGAGTGTGGTTCTTGTATATATTTAAAAGAATGGTTAGACATCACTGTGTGCTAGTGATAGATTGTTCTATAGAACTAAAACCAGTCCCAATCCATGGATGAAATAACGACATACCCACCACCCATCCCTTTATGGCAGTTACATTTCAGATTAAGTAATTCCGTCATCGTTTTCAAGAGCTATACCATTCTCCATAGCCCGTTGACATGTAAATGTACCCATTGGATTGACCCAGATTTTAGATATTGTATATTACAGAATTTGAATATAATTTCTAATTATGCAAACTTTTCCCTTAGTTATTTAAAATATACTTCGTCCTAAATATTTATTGACTGTTTTCATAAGCAATGGCAATTTATTTTATGGTGGTTGAATTGCTTACCAGTTATAGCATGTGTAATGTGAGGGTTGTAAAATACATGCACCATGCAAGGCACATGAAATTCAACTGGTATGACTGGTTTGCTTGTATACAGTGGTATAACCATCGTAGTTGCGGAGTTGCTGCTGCTGTGGGTCATGGATGAAAGGGGGGGGTCCTGAGTCAGCCACCCACTTTGTTTCCATAGAGGATGCAACAGTGCTAGACTGTTTTATTCTATACTTTTTTTCATTAACATAAATTACATTTATACATAAAATGAAGATGATGTAGGACTGTTGTCATTTCCCTAACAATTTCAAATATAAATGAAATAAGCCANTGAATATTATTATACAGTCCCACTCGTAGCTGGAAACAATTATAATGTAAATCATTTCAGTCTTTTACTGTCAATAAAGTCTGCATTGTCCAAAGTAAAATCTGTTACACGAGTTGACACAACAAAGATGCAATACTGCACAAAACACAGGCCAGGGAACACATCCTGCAACTGTTTCAAATATGCTGAACTATCATCAGAGTATAACAAATATAGCAGTTGCACCAACCCCAGGCATCCGCAAGCAAAAGGCCACAGATGGCCAATAATCGCAATGCGCAGCGCTAACCGCAACACCGGCCATGCCCCGAAATCTCATTAAAATATCCTGGCACAACCATTATTCAGTGTCCAAAAACTGAGGCGCGCAGAGGCACGCAGTCGCTAATGTGCGCCTCATTAACCCCTTCCCGCCCTGCGCCGTATATATACGGCGCAGCGGGAAGGTCCGTAATGACGAGCGCCGTACATGTA
>JABWIB010010861.1:5585-18576 GCA_016617825.1 Platyplectrum ornatum | reverse complement strand
ATATCATTATCAAAAACACAGTTTGTCCCCTAATCGGGACAAACTGGTAGGAGGGAGGGACGGTGGAACAGTCACCCAAAAGCGGGACTGTCCCGCCAAAATCGGGACACNTGGGAGGTATGTTATTGTACACAGGTATTGGCTATCTTTACTTTTAAACTAGAAAACATCAAGCATTAACTCTGATACAGCCTGCAAAAAAACCCTTTAAACCCCTGAAAAACCCAGGACTGGGAATAAACCAGCTTTTTTATTCCTGGACCCAGTGGTCGAAGTGGAAATTTAGAAGTGGGGGTATGGACATTTAGAAGTGACATTATGGAGACACAGAATATAATAGAAGTCAATGGAGATTTGTCGTTTTTTAATTACATCAGTGGGAGAAGTGCTGGTATGGCATACCCCTGTATACACCCCCACTTCGAGCCCTGCCTGGACCAAAATCCCAGGTGAACAGACCCAGGATTTTTCAGTGGGAACGTTCACACTGCATCTTGACCTGGGTCATCCACGCATGAAATTTGTCTCCCTGTGATTCAGCATGGTTTATTCCAGCCCGATATTTCAAGACATTTGCAGAATCATAAGTCTTGTCTTCAGTAATAGAAAGAACGGATACTGATACAAGTGATTTTATGCAGTTTTAGACTCAATGATAAACTTTTATAAGCAAAATGAAAGGACCTGGTGCAAACAATATTTGTGTGAAAGTTATACATATATTGTAAGCATTGCAAATGTTAATCCTGTGTTAAAATATAAATGAGTGGGATTAGGACAGCACACCCCTCGTCTGAGACATTGCACTGTAAATCAATATGCTGGTGTGTTATCCTGACATCATCAGATTTCCAGCTATTAATATATAAGTAATCATGGGAGATTAGAGTTAGAGGGCGCCTGCCTACACCAACACTCATATTTTAGCAATGGCTTTAATATCAGCTACGTTTTACTTAATAAATACATAAATGATGGGAATAAATTTAAACACAGTTTGAATATTAAAAATAGTTGAGTCACAGATTGCAGTTAAAGACAGATTGTTTTTCATGATCACACACATATTATCCAGTGAAATGATACATACAAACTAGGGTGTAATGTTCTGTACAATTATGTAAGCATACCCATAATTAATGTTATTGCCACCTAGTTACTAACAAATGTTACAGGCACTAGGTATTCAGAACACNACTCTTTCCTGGTTTACACCCTATTTATCTAATTATTCTTTCAGTGTTTACTTCTCTGGATCCACCTCCCCAGTTCTATCTGTTGGAGTACCACAAGGCTCTGTTATTGATAAAAGAGTTTATGGGGTTAGTCAAAGTGTTCCCGGAACCAAGAGAGTTGAGAGAAAGTAGAGGCCTTAAGGTGGCCATTCGTCTTCGACTTCGTTCTTGAGGAATGTCGGCCTCGACAAACGTGGTGATTTTCCCTAGGGAAAACTATGTCGTTCTCAGGGTGGCCAAATGGAAATAAAGAAAACCCTGTAAAAATAAGAAAAAATGTAATAAAAATATGCTTACCTTACAGATGTTTTCACCAGTAAAAATCGTCCTGTGAATGGCCACCTTTAGGAAGATAATTTATAGTGATGACGCCTGCTGAAGCCCATGAGAAGAATTCACAGGTAATAACTCCAGTGAAGGAAAATCATATTTTTATGGGAGTATAGTTTACATTGCTGTATATATTGCAGCATATATTTTGGACAGTTCTTATTTATTTTCTAATCTCACATGACCACAAACTAAAACATTTTTTTAATTGGAATGGTATAAGTATTATTATGGGTATGGCTGGATAGACTTAAGAGGTAGTTTGATACATTTCAGATAGGACTTAGAAAGAGAATGGACCAGGTTTTAACTTAAGTAGCTCTAGTGTTCTGTACACCAAACCTGGGATTGTCCCGCACTATGCAGATTGCTCTATGTACGGAGAAGGGGAAAAGAGCATTTATTTCACTTCTTTGTCCTCTAAAATATCAGATATGTTATCCCATATTGACATTTAAGTGACAGAATGCATTGGTAGATAATGCCATTGAATATTATTATATGATTAATAATAATTGTTTATAAACCATAGTACTGGTGGCAGTTCTCTTCTTCTTAAAATAATGTTCCCTGCAGGGTACTAATGAAATAACTCTCTTTACCCAGACATTTCATGCCCAACAAAATATTCCAAAATAAAAATTTATATTCCAGGATGGGTTTAAGAAGGGAAATTGTTCTGTAGACTTTGGCTCCGGTAGAGGACATGGAGCTTAGTTGTGCTAATATGACCAGGGTTCGAAGTGAACATTTAGAGGTGGTNGTATGAAAACATAGGAAATAACAGAAGTGAATGGAGATTTATAGTTTTTCAATAAAGTCAGTGGGAGAAGTGCCGGTATTGCATACACCTGTATACACCGGCACTTCCAGCCCTGAATATGACTATAAAGGACATTCTCTATTAGAAGATAGTGTGTTGCTTTAGCTAAATAACACAGGCAAAAACTTGAAATAATCTTGCTATTGACTTTTCCCTGTTCATTGTGAACAATGTTGTGGGTGTTCCAAGACAGATTACTATTTTTTAACTCTGGTCTCCAGCAAGAACCTTATAATATCATATCAATTTGGAGTTGGCCTGCCTATAATAATTTCCATGTGTCCTCCCTAAGGAGTTAACCAATGACCATCCATGTGAGGGCTGGACTGCCCTGGGAGGGGGCAGTGAGAAAGAGACAGTGTGGTGGGATCTGGGTGAGTCTGGTGTGGGGTGGCGTTGAAATGCATGACTTAGCCAAGGAAAAAACGTGGATAAGAAACTGGAAAAGTGCCTACAACAGACGTCCGGATAGAAGACTTCATTATGATTGTGGCATTCTGGAGAGGACAGAAGCTGGCCAGAGCTTGCAGTGTCATCCAGGGGAAGTGTCTATGGCTTTGATTCAAGATATTCAGGTGACAAGTACCTTAAGGAGCAGTACTGAAAGATCTGTTATGGAGGGGGTGAAAGGGGGAATTTAGAAATCAAGGGCAGGATGGACATATGAAGAGAGATTTTAAGAGAGATGTAAGGGGGAGATATTTACTATGGGCTGGGAGTGAATAAGGGGTAAATGAAGTGAGATAAATAATATATATAATATAATGTAATATGAGTGGGTGAGGGGTTGTGTAATGTAAAGGGGAAGGGAGATATGTAATTGAGGGGAATAGGCAGAGCTATGTATAACGTGGAAGAGCCATAAGTGAGACTGGGTTTCATTTGAAGGATAGACCCAGGCCCAGTGGTTTAGTCGGGTACTTAATTTTTCTGCTGTGGCATACTCTTATTATCAGGGCTGGTTACATGCACATTTGGGAAATGGGAAGGTAAATGCTAGATTTATGTATATTTACCTCCNATGGTTCATGCTGGCTATTGACCTTGCTGGTATGCGCTGCCCTCTCTGTCACCTAGATGGTTAATCTGATACATGTACTTCTGTTCCTGTGTGTAGCTTTACTTCATGGCTTATTTTTATAAAATGAAAGAAATTTTTATAAAACTAAGTTAAAAATTTGTTTAAATAAATACAGACTTGGTTAAATCCTTTTTACCAATGGTAGTCCATAATTTCAACAGGTGGGTTGGGTAGTATTGCAGTGCATAACACTGGGGTCTCGGTTAAACTATGGCTACCCATCCCAAGGAGTTTATGTATGAGGGAACAAGGAGGGACCATGTGTATTGAAGGGAGTGCATGGAAGCTGAAGTGTATCTGATAGGGAGCATAAGGAGTAGGTATGTCCCAGGAGAAGCCAAAGGCCAGGACCATAGGGGCTGGGCAGAGGGCGTTTTTTGTGTAAATCACTCCAAAAGCCTGACCCTGGAGGCATAGATTTTAGTGTGGATGGGCTTGGCTTGAAGGCATTACTCTCCGCCNAGCGTACTCATTATACAGCTCGGGGTTGAGGCAGTGATTCATATGAATTCTCTGTCTCAGTTCAAGTCCCAGGAGATTTGCCGACTCTCCTGGGATACCTGGAGAACTGGCAAAATTCAGGAGTATCCCGGAAAATTTCAGGAAGGTCTGCATCCATGGTCATGCCAGTTCAGGGTAAAGCAGGGAGTGTAATGGGGCATGAGTAGACATGTATTGAAGTGCAACCAGATGTGTNANGGAGGCTGCCTTCAATCTCCATTCTCTCCCCCAGACTTTCATGAGACACAAAGATATGACTTCCTTACNGCCAAGAGTTCCCAGGGAATATACTCACCATGCTGATGTAGTCACATCAAAGTGCAGCCTCTAACCTAATAATTTGATTAAGGACACTGGACAAAGAAGTGGGTTGAGAAGTATGAAACACACACATACATAATACAGGAAGATGTGTTTCATGAAGCCCCAACAAATACATCCTGTGCAGGCATAAAAATGTGGGGTAATTAAGAAAAATACAGCATTGGTGTATGGATAAAAAAAAAAAACAAGCCTTCATTAACTGGGCATAAAAGTCAGTGCAGACAGGTGCCGTGGACTATAAAAAGAGAAATTCACCATGAAGAGAAAGTGCTAAGTATTCAGGTTTCTGCAGAATCAGCACACCAAATGCAGTGCCAAGCTGGATGCCTTTATGGGAGTGTTTTAACGCTGTCGACCATGGAAACCCTTGCGTGTCTTAATGAATATAAAATCAGTGTGCTTCTTTGAATACGGACGCAGTAAAACATCTGGGAGCCTAAATGTTGTTCTAATTTTGACTGTAAAATTTTAATGATGGAAAAGCAGCGTTTATTTTNCATTCACGGCTGCAGAGAATGAATGGTAGGGTTTTTTAAGAGTGCTTTTATGTTTTGTGTGCAGTGTTTTAGGAGTACATTGTCCTCAGCCTCCTAAGTGAATAGGGAAACATTTAGTGGCTGCATCAGTTTACAGTATTGCAGCTCTACCTATCTGATCCCTCCAAAGGATTAGGTTTTCTTATTTTCTCCTTCTTGTTTCTGGGTTTTTATCGGTATGTCTACACTCTGTCTGTAGTCTTTTGTCATGATGTAACTAGAATAGAACAACATGATAATCTTGAATCTCTGAAATACAGGAAATGTCGCATTAAGGTTAAAAAATATATATTATCAGTCTTGTTACTATATGAAATGTCTTATCATATAATGTCTTTTCACAAAATGTGGTACAAGGCTAGACTATGCATCTGTCCTAGTCGTGTATCCTATTGCACAGAAACTGTAAGTATGGATTATGGTCTCCATACACTACAATGAATCCTACTTTCAATAATAAAGTTAGGCTACCTGGCTGCTTCGACAGCTGGATTTACTTCCCTCTCCAGCATGGTCCCACAACGGCTTGCAAGGTTTTTGCNACCATCGTAGGTCCTCGGAGTGAGACGAAGTCCCGGCGCACTATTTTAGGCATGCATACTTCTGGTGGAGAGTGAACTAGGACAATGGAAGTGAACTGGGACAAGGACCAGCCCAGCGGGTACATAGAATCTTGCCTGGGAAAATCAGGAGCATGCATTTGAACTGCCAATTAATTCAGCCGAATTGCATGCTCTGTGTGCAAAAATCGGGTTGCGGAAGGGATTTTGAATCCTATCCATGTGTCACCAAATCTCGTCCATCCTNATTAACAATTGGAGTTTCAGGCAGTAATTGTTATTCAATAATTATCTGCGGCTCTGGTTTGAGAGATATGTCTGGAGACTACCGGAAATTCTGGGTAATTCTGAGTGAGCGACCCTGTACGGTAGTTTTAAATCTGCCTGTTATGACTGTGTTTCACTTACATTTTTGATAATCACTGGAAACGATAAAAGTGTTTCCCATAGCACCCATTGCTTGTGTCAAAATAATTTAAATGGGTTTTTAAATGTTGTAAAAACAAGCTTAAAAACCCATTTAAATGGTAGTGAAGTGCAGAGACTGCGACTGTAGAAGCTGCAGCCTCTGCATATACGGCTCTGAAAGCAGGTATAAGTACTACCCTTTTTTCCTGCATTCTATCCAGAGGTCCTCAATTACCCCGTTCACACAGAGAACAGCGCTAAAATTACTACTAACTACCCTGGTTCAGTGTGAACGGTGTTGACCAGGGTAGTTTGTGAATTACCAGGGTAATTCAGCACTGTAAACAGGGTTAATTACCTGGGTAATTCAGATCCACAGCTAACAACCCTGCTCGTTAAAAACAGATTTACCAGGGTAGTCTGTGTGAACGGGGTATAAAACACTCAACTCTGGATAGACTAGCGCCCACTGCTTACTCCAAACTCCAGTCCAGTGTGTGTTATGTGAGTGCACTATATAATGTGCACAAAGTGAAATGCATCATGGATGCTAATAGTTTGTTTGGAATGTGTCATTAAGCTGTGATTATGTCAGGTGCTGCATCCCACTATTTNATTGGGAGGCAGGATTATACTGAGATGGTAATTGAATGTAGTTGCAGGTGATGAACCCATTAGTAACCCTCATTAGTCCATCCATCCATCTCTTTAACCTATTGTGTTCACAAACATCATCTTCCCTCCACTCGTGCATTATGGACTGAATTGTGTATAATGGAAATAAAGCAGCTTAGAATATTTGAAAAGAGATGACAATTATCAGTAATATGTACGCCAGTATATATGAGGAGGGTATTTTATTTACATATGTAAATGAATTATACCTAATAATAACTATAGTTTGCTTTAGGACTATAAAAGAAAATATGCATACATTTTATATGTTGCCATAGAGTTTTTTCATGCATAATTAAAACATACATGGTCATATAGAACCCAGAAATCTGTGAGTAACAATATACATGTTATCGGCCACTTACAGATTAGAATGCACTGTGCAGTTTGCCCCCTTGTCAGTAGAAAAATCCAGTTAGTTGNAAGTCTGTGTGAGATCATTGTAAAAACAAGTCTGCTTTTTATGACACGGTAATGTGGTGCAAATGATACTCGACAGGGGCCTTACCAGTTGTCTTGCTTCTTACTCCTATGGAAAAACAGACTCACTGTCGTCCACGCCACAACCATGCTAACGTGAAGCCTGCTTCCTGCTCCGTAGCTCTGACTAAAGAGATGATTGGAGTATTTCATGTTAATGTCAGATAATAGGAAGTCTGGGCGGCATTGTTGGGAATTTTCTTTCTTTATGAACATTTAACGCTTTTTGTNATGTGGAAAATAAAACCGGTTTTGCTTCCCAAAGACCCTTTTCTTCAATTAAATATGGAAATTTTTCGAAAAAATACGTTTAACGTAAATCACACCAAAGAAGGTAATTGCCTCATGTCTAGTTTATTTTGACAGAATTCTTTTTGAGGACCAGAGCAGAAAGCGCAACTTGAAGTCTTTAGTACTGTTAGGAAAATAAAGCTGTCTGGAGGAATCATTGTGCACAATGCGCAGACCTTGTCTTATGTAAACTGTATTTGTTTTATATATAATGTAAGAAGAGACTTCATTTGTGTGAGTAAATAGGAGTTATTTTTCTAAAAGAATGTCAATGAGCAGACATAAGCAAAAATGTGCTTTCAGGTAACTAGACCACACGAGAAGGTATCAGGCTGCTCGCACTGGGCCCGTGAGCTGATTTGTGGATCTTTATTATAATAAAGAGCAGACACACGCAAAATGCAGTAGTTGTGTGTATAGTATGTGATGTGTGCATCTTTACAGACAGTAGTACATCCTATTTGGTAGAGGGTGCAGAAAGTTGATTGGGTTAGATGTAAACATTAACATCAAATCTATATTTTGAAACTGGACACAAGGCAGAAATTAGTGAACATTTCCATAAAGTACTTGACCCAATGTCATCCCTAAGTCACTTATGTTCCCATTCTTCTCAAAAAGGTGCAAAATTCCTAAGCTGATCCAGAGTTTTTGTCCACCATAGTGAGCGTTCACAGGCTCTGTCCTATTAAGAGGTGCGTGATTTAGCTAAAAACTNAATTTCATCCTTATGTACTTCAACAGGAGACATAAAGATTGACTGTATGCGTGGTTAGAGGACTGGAGCTGTAGTTCCATGTAGTTCCCATTGTTGATCTGGACCTGGACAAAGCCCTAGCTGTCATCTACCACTAAAATTTGATGCCAAAATTTACATTCACTAACTCAAGTCATAAATATAAATGATGCTCTAGGGGAATACAATGAATGAAAAGCGATAGTTACAATGTTGTGCCCTTTTCTAACCTTTGTAGGGTACTCATGCAATAAGTGGTAAAATTGTTCTATACTACTACGAGCACTGGGAAATTTACTGATTCANAGTTCTTGGTGGTAGCTGTCTTTTGTAACCTTTTGCAATTATTGCCAAACTCAGGTTTTTAACATGTGCCAGCAACAATCTACTGGAAGAACAAGATGGGGCACTATCTTTTTCCTTCCTATTTCTACACATCTATGTCTATGTGTTATTTTTATGTGACTTGCTGATAAATACCTATGAAACACTCAACAACACATTCCCTTATTGAATCACTAGCTCTTATTCATAAGACTGTCAGAACATTTTAAAGTGGGGGGGGGTACAGAGAAGAAGCCCAGTCCTGCATGGGTGGGGCTGAGCAATGGCACAAGAGTCTGGGTTGAGCTGGCATAACTGTAGCACCTATTGCACCCCCTGTAGTTACACNCCTGTTTGGGGGTAATATATCATCATTTTCTCCTTTCTCTTCCTCTGCTGTATAGCTCCTTACAATTGTATTCCTTGTTCCAAAACACATTAACTTTAACACAAATTAATTTCTGTAAATGCTGAAACAGGCTGCTTTGCAGACAAATCTCTGATGAAGCATTCACTGAGCTTTGCTTGTAATTTGCTGTAAACACAATGCCCACTTTCCACGTCCCANACAATGCTTAGCTATAACACCCAGTTCACATTGCCTCCCCGGTTTTTGAAGCTGGGTTTTTGCCGGGTCACTTACCCATCCAACATCTGATGACATTCACACTGCTCCACAGATCCAGGAATTTGCATTTTTTNATTATTATTATTTTTAACACATTTTTGTATACCACGTTAATCCCTGCAAAAGNAATGGTCGGCCCGTTCACACTGCTGGCTACCTGGTTCGGACCCAGGACTAACCATGTAAAAGTTAGTAGAAACGGATATTTGCCAAGACTCCATTCACACTGCACATNACCTAATTTTAGTGTAGTGTGATAACATATAAGTATGACAATAGATTTACCACAGATGTAAATATGGTTTCATTTCAGTCAAAAATAAACAGTTAGGAGTTAAATGAGTATCACTACCACAGTAATTGCTACCTCTAAAGACGGTAAACAAAATATGATAACTACTGCTGCAATGTCGTAATTTTATTATCATTGATCTACAAATGTGCAAACAATTTCCTTTTATTAAAAGGAAGTAATGGATCTGTCTGAGATGAGTAAATTGAATGTCAGGGTGGATGGGAGGAATTTACCAGAGACCTATTTCTCTATCTTTCCAACAGACAGGAAGAAATAACATTTCATTCCGCTTGTGTCTCGTTGGGGAAAGTATGTGTGCAAACAAATTACAAATGGAAATAGATTTCGCTTTGTGCTCCGACAGATGTTGGTAAATTAAATATTGAATGTGTTGCTGTAATTTGTTCACGTTCACATTTCTAACAGACCGTGGTCCTGCCATGATGCTGGCCACTGACAGTGATGGACAGCAGGCACACATGGCGTTTCACATCATAAAAGGGAGGAACAAAAAAATCTCTGAACACTTAAAAAAATTACATATACATCAATCTTTTCCTGTACTCCTTATGACATAGAATAACATACACCGGGTCTAAGCATAAGGTCAAAACTAGGTCTATTCATGGGTAAAGTTATGCTTCATATACATCAGGAAAACATAATTCACTGGTTTATAGTACNAATCAGTGAGATCCCAGTTACCTAATTTCCCATATTTTTGTTTATATTGTTTCCCATTGACATTAGAATTCATGTGTGCTGTGTACAAATATAAAATCAAACCATATGTGCTCTCCGGCTCCCTGTGTTTGTTACCCCTCTTTGTCAGTAGTATAGATTACCACACGATATGTAATTCTTAAGATCGAAAGATCAATTGACTTGCAAACCCTTCGGGCTTTTCTCTCAATATTTACTTTTATGCTCTGTGATAATGCCTGGTTTATGTATGTGTCCTTCTGTGTTACATAGTTTACATGCTCCTGTGTTTCTGCCTGCTCTGTGTAAATAATTCAGAGGAATAAAGTCCTAGAAAACAAAGCTGGCTGTAAGTAATGCATTATGCAGTAAAATGTCACAGAAAACGGCTACATTTCTGCCGCAGATAATAGATTCTTCATCCCCTCTCGTAAATATGAATTTGGTCATTTTCTTTCAAACAATAAAAACATAATAATCTGTTACTCGATGTAATCTGCTGCAGATGTATGTTATTCTGTACGTTTTACATAGAAACTGTGTTTGGTAGGGAAAAATATTCTTGTCGACGATGGCGCAGGGTTATGGGCACAGGAATATGCGGAGGCACAAATGAAAAAGCCGTTCTTTGTGAAAGCCATGGGTGCAGCGTGGGTTAATGTTATACGACGCTGGCGTCTGTGAAGGGATGAGCGAGACAGGACAGCTTTCAGACAAGGGGTTCTGAGATCAAAGCTTAAAATGACATAATGCCACTCATTCAGTGTGTTCAGCGCCATTGCGACACCCCTTTGCCAAGTGCTGATTACAGACATGAAGGCGAAGAAGTCAGTAGTCTGTTACACATGGTGCTGCTTCCTGCTGGTCTGCCATGTCACTGTTACACAGCTAATGTGGCTCTTAATGTCACTGCCAAGGGTTGCCCCTGTGCTTTTTGTGCTTTAAAATATGATTTATATATATATATATATAGAGAGAGAGAGAGAGAGAGAGAGAGAGAGAGAGAGAGAGAAAGAGAGAGAGAGAGTGAGAGAGTTGCCAACTCTTCCAGAATTCCCCGGAGACTCACGAATTTTGTGCAATTCTCCCGGTATCATGGGAGAGTCTTCAAACCTGCCAGGACCTGGGCTGCGCAGTGACATTATTGGTAATCACTGCCTCAGCCCCGATCTATGCAAATAGAAATTGAGAATTCAAACAAAGCCATATCCTGCAGCCACTGTAAACATACAAATTAGGATTGACCACCTAAAGCAATAATAGCAGTAATAGCAGTAATAATAAGAAGTGTCAGTGTGGTGCTGGATGTTTATGAAACAATGAAAAAGTCCCAATTAGGAAAAAATACCAGTCCAAAAAAATGTCCAATATGAAAAATCCAATAAGTAAAAGTATGTAATGTAGCAACCCTTTTATCTTCTCGGTCTCGACATGTTGAGAATGATCCCCAAATGTGCAAAAAANAAAAATTTCAGAAAAATAAGACATTTTAATTATCAACTTAATAAGACCATAAAACTAACAATAGCAGTTATGGCAATTTTCTGCTATTGTTGGTTTTATGGTTTATTGAGTATGACTAAGCAGGCAACCCTGATACCCTGTGGTAAATTCCCTCATTGGTTATGCTGCTGATCTGTGACTGGAGCCATTAGGCGATCTTAGGTGAGACTTTCGCCGAACCTGAAGAAGTTTCCCCTCAACCCCTACATTGTCCCCAACCCCCCCCCCTAAGCCGTGCTGAACTCAAGGGTAAGATCTGGAAGTATCTTTGGGCAGGAGGATTAAAAGATAAAAAAAAAGTGTTCCTGATTTAATGCCAGTATTTTGTATTTCAGCAAAAATATTTTTGTTACATATATTTGAAGGTAACAGCTGCTCCTATTTACTTTATCACCTAAGATGATTTTCAATGCAGATTGGCACTAATATGCGCATATAAATGAAGGAAATAAACATAAATAAATAAATAAAAACTATTGATTAGACCACCACTGTCATTAACCTTCTGCCTAATTCTGCCAAACAAAATTGGCATACAATGCAACCCTAATTCCCATGAGGGTATGGGGAAGGACACGCCATCCGCATGCATGCAGTTTTGAGAACGTCAACCTTATAATTTAAACAATGTCCTAACTTAAAATGGCACNATTGACCCCACGTAAGAGCTAAACCCAACCCATACTGTACGACTACCTTAAAACTGCTGGAAAGCAGAATCTGGCAGATCCAGCCCGACACTGGACTTGTGTAGTGAGTGTATGCAAAATAGAAAAATGAAACCAATGTACATCAAAATGAAATTCATGAACAGAATTTATGCATACTGAAAACCATAAAAAAAACATAAAAAGCAATACAATACTCTACAACAAAGATGTTTATACAGCAATTAAAACATAGAGGGAACAGGGAAAATGAAAATAAAAAGAGGGAGAAGTGGCAAAAGGACACCTATATTACACAGGAAAAAACATATAAATCATAAAGAATCACAAATCATCGTACCTCGGCAGCATGGGTAGATCAGGAGAGGAGAAAAAAGGGAAACAACAGGTTAATAAAAGAACATTTTAAACATAATTGAGCTATCACAGCGTTCGTAGCTATATAGCCCAAAACATATAGATGGCTCCTCTAAACCTCGGAGGTGGTAGAGATGAAACAAGGCCAAATGTGGGGAAGGAGAAAGGACCAGACAGAAAATGGAGTTAATAAAAGCAAATACTTGCTGCCACAATGGCAGTCACTTCTCCTGGATTACACAGGGCTTATTCTTCTTGAGCAGTAGCTGTGTTTTCTCTGTCAAGAACTATAACCAGGAATCACAATTTGCTATAGGTCTGGGGTTCCAGTAACTATCATACCCATGCATTGGTGAGCAGCTGTATCAGCTTGATCATATCTGTTTTTTTTCTGAGCAAGCAGCTTGTGAACAATTGAGTTTGACCCAGCATTACCTAAAGAGTAAAGCTGGGTATTACCTAGAACAGTAACATTCTCTGGGAAAATCGGCCCGTCTTCGGCAACATTCACTAGAACAATATTGCTCTAGTGGT
>JABWIB010010859.1:0-13378 GCA_016617825.1 Platyplectrum ornatum | reverse complement strand
GACACTCCAGATGCTGTCAAAACTACAAGTCCCATCATACATTGCCTGGAGTTTGGAATGCTGAGCCTTTAGCACGAGCTGGCAAAGCATGATGGGACTTGTAGTTTGACAACATCTGGAGTGTCACAGGTTAGCCATCAGGGGTCTATGGGGTATATTTACTAAGCCGCGGGTTTGCAGTGAGATTGGAAAGTGGGGATGTTGCCCATGGCAACCAATCAGATTCAAGTTCACATTCTCCAGTGTGTAAAATGAAACTGAAAGCTTGAATATTACCAGTGAGCATTGTACATTACACAATTGTCATTTAATAAAATATCAGTTTATCTGGCTTAAAACCTTTACACGCTGCATACAGACATACCGTGGGAGAGGTGGGCTTGGACTGCTTGGTCAGAGCAGCTTGGTACTTGGCCATTCTGTCCTTCAGAGAAGCAGTCTCCAGGACATGAGCAATCTCCAAGCTCTTCTGAGTGGCGAGTTTACTAGGACTGCCGTCAGGAGAACCCATGGAAGGACCTAGAACAAGAATAAAAAGTGAGTGACAGGAAGTCACAGAATACTGGTCACTGAGTAGTGTATCCATGTTCAACGCGTTACAGGGACAACAGGGGAACTAGAAAATTGTATGCCTGCTTAATGGATTTACAACTAAAGCCCAAAATATTTGTGGCATGCTGGGAAAACTGTGCACATCAAGAGCTTGATCAACTATGTATAACTATATACTGTCATAGCCCCATCTAGAGATGTTTATATTAGATGAATCTAACTTACAGAATGTGAGCAATGTTATCACAAGCAGTGACATGCATCATATCAGCATTTGCCAGGACACATAACCCTGAGCCGCATTGATCGGGAATGGGACAAACAAGATATCTGTGCCTAAGGCCAAGCAATGTTTGGCAGTTTCCAATTCACATGCAAATTGAAAGAAAACCATGGCGAGTGTCATAGAAAGTCATCCATGGGCAGTATCTACCCTCTCCCCTACCTTATACAATAGTAAAGATCTCCATGATGTGTTAGACAGGCAGACTTTATGGCATTGCAGACCAGCAGAGTACTGTGTATTTATCCAGCTGTAATTGTAATGAGTATGAAGGCAAGAATGTAATAACCCATTTATTTTGTGTGTTGTGTACAGCGGTGCCCCATAAACGTAAACACAGATATCATACTACTTGAAACCTGGAGGAGTACATCGCACATTCTGACAAAGTACATATACTGGGATAGAAACTAAACTTTAACCCTGTGTACCACATGTGCTAAATGAAGTAATGGGAAGGTCTGGCAATACCCAGGTATTATGATGAACAGAACATCACTATTCATCTACTATAGTCAAAGTTCACACAAGTTTTGAAACATGCATGTATGTCACAGTACACCAACATCCATGTGGTGTTCTTCCTGATGCCAAAGTAAAGGAACTAAAAGGGTCAATAGATGTAATGTGTCTACACCCAGGGAGCAACTTACTTCTTTCTGAGAAGGAGGCATCAGAGTCTTCCGTTGAAAAACAATTTTCAGAATTCAGTCTCCCAACATTAATCTTCCCAGGTTCACGCTGAGGATGCTTTAATAAAAGAAAACTCAGATTTAAAGACAGTTTCAAGATATCACCAGCAATGATCAGTCATTAGCAAAAACACACAGGTCCAGGAACCAGAACATGCGAGGTCCAAGAACCTCTCAGTCACATGATCCGGGTGACTTGGGAAATTATTGAAAGTAATAATTAGGATGAGATCATGTTATTTACCAGAATACCTGTTCCCTCTCTCCCATCATCCCCTACTATGCAGACTTGAAGTGATCCTTCTAACAGGACATTGCAGATTCCTGGAAACTTCTAATTTTTACAGCAACAGCTATAAGAAGTCGTTTCTAACAATTAATAAACACCATTGTACAGTACACACCAGTAACATTTTTGCTTATAACAGCCACTTATCAAGTAAGTAGCACTANGTTATTAATTTGGCACAAGCCTCGAATCATTAGCCTTCCCCAATTACATTGAAATAACGCACGTGTATCCTATTCCTGTATGTAAATCTAAAGTGCCAGATCGAAAACACTGTACTAACTAAAGTTTATTGAACTATATCCTGTTTGTAGAGCCGTTTCCTAAATTTATAATAGATATAGCTCAAACCAGAGACATTAAAGTAGAAATATTGTTTAAATGTAAAACCAATAAAGACAGCTTTAACTCTAAGCGGTGAGATTGCAGTCAGATTTTATAGTGGTGATGTTGCCCATATAGCAATATGTAAAATAAAACAGATTGAATCTGATTGGTTGCTANGGGCAACATCCCAACTTTGCAATCTCACCGCTTAGTAAATATACCCCGTGGTGTCTTGCTGTGTAACTATGCAGGATCCCCTTGTGACTTGTAGTATTGTGTGACTTGTAGTAGTACAGCAGCTGGACCGTCACAATGGGTCCCCTTTAGAATAGAGTATTTTATTGCAGTACAAGTGAAGTAGGACACAAACAGCATTCACACATGAAACAAGTCTCCAGTAACTACATAGACTCTGTCCACACAGAAAAGGAATCTTTACAATAACGCCATTATCTAACATATAAAGAAGCTCAAACAGCAGCAGACACCGGCTTCACTATACTGCCAATGGCCATTCTCTTTTTAGTTCCTAATGCCTAGCACGGCTGCAGAATGAGCTACGGGGAAACAATGAGCCAGTGTTGCAGCGCACAAAGTGTTAATCATCTTTAGCGCTGTTCAGATGGCGGCTGGGGGCAGGGAGATTTACAGTCTATGACCTCATAACATGGCTGCTCTAGGCACTGTAACCAGAGCCTGGGATAGACTGAATAGGCCGTCTCTGGACAAAAGCCAATACATAAGAAGTGTGTGTATTAGATTTCCTGTCAGGGGAAGGCAGGCACACCCAGCCACTTCATTATCTGTGGGGAAATAAAGCCAGCTTATCAGAAGGCATGCATGCTGGGATACGAGCATTTCACTTGACATTTTCCACATCTGTTTAATCACTTTGTCAACAATTGAGAAAAAAAAAAAAGTGTACTTTGACGTTTGATCCTCTTGTTCATTAAACACCCAGGCCTAAATTTACCAAGCAGGGACATTGATAAGAGTTGTTGTTGCCCATAGCAACCAATCAGATTTGAACTCTCATTTTACATACTTGAGAATGTAGTTGGTTGCTATGGGCAACATCCCCACTTTTAAATCTCCCTGCTTAGTAAATTTAGGTCCCTCTCAATACAACTAACCAGGACTTACCAGCAAGATTTGACATGTAAACATGAGGCTATTGATACAATACCCAATAGCAACACTGTCAAGTAATAACCCCAGATATGAAAGCATTTGTTTTATACAGCAACTATAGTTATTTTACAACTCACACTGCAACAAATGTATATAAAAAACACACTATGAAATGCATCCCTTTGCAAATGTCTAGAAATACATGGCAGTGTTCAGAGGAAATCTACCCATTTCTTGTGCAGCACTGAAAATAATCTTTGCTATAATCTACTTTATCCCCACGTAATCAAATTACCATACAATTGCATATCTGCCATTCTGATCTGGGCCGTGCAAGCTGACACTAGTTGCTAGCATAGCTGAACTCCCCAGTGTAGCAAGAAGTCTGGTGTGTATAATAAGAGACGACTTTCCACAGATACAACACACACTATACAAACCACACCAGGTACACAATGGCTGTGTAACATGCACATTAGTGAACAGGAGGCACAGGAAAGTGAGCTCCATAGGCAGCTGTTTCCTGGTCACAAGAGCACAGCCATTCATTGGCAAAAGTGCTGACACGTCTTTTTCAGTCAGGTGGAAGTCTACCACAGACATGGATGTCATAGGGAAGGAATCATTTCTCTGGCACGGGTTCAATAACCACAAGGGATTAAGGCTAGAAGGAAGGAGGGGGGGGGGGGGGATGTAACCTGTATTGCTCTGGCTTTTACAGTTCAGAATAGAGATATAACTGCAGGCATGCTGGGAGTTATAGTCCATAGCATGCACAGAACTTGCATGAAGGGGGTCGGTTTGTGTTAAATATTTATCCCACATGCCTATAATGTCCATGTTTCCTGTTCTGCTGCAGACATTTGGTCGTGCGGACAGCTGTGTCGCCTCACTGGAAACTCTGGCAACTTCAGACACAACTGTTGAGTGATCTGGAGAACACGAGACCTAGGGCGGCCGCTGCCCCATCTGTCGCAAGAGCAACTGGCAGTAACTGTAGCCGAGGAGGGACATGAATACACAACACATAGAAGAGAACTCCTTACCTTGTTGTTAACAGTTTCACCTTTTTCAAACATCATCTTCAGGCTGTTCAATGGGACATTAAACTTTTCAATCTTCGGAGAAGGCTCAGGAGCATCCATCGGTGCAGTATCTACGTCCCGCTCCATAGTGTCAACCTCAGCAGATTGAGACTGGAGCTCTGTGGCACTGGGATAGCGGAAGCGGCTTTGTTCCTTTACTGGGGAGCAGACTTTAGTGTCGCTGACGTCAGAATGGTTAGCAGGGACTGTCTCAGTCTTGGGACTGCTCACCCTTTGCCTCTGAGCAAAACTGGCACTGTGCTTAACTTCTGTCCGGGCAGGAGGACCCGAAATCTCCCACTTCTTCCTCAACACACTCAGGGACCCCCGGTTAAGAGAGTGAGGAAGAGTTTCTGTGTTCTAAAAGAGGGACAGAAAGTGGATGCCGGTGAGTTAGGAAGCGCCTGCAGAAATAAGTCTTGAAGAGCAGGAGATGATCAGCATCCAGGCAGCTTCTAAGGAAATTTTGGTCTATGCCACATGTAAAAGAAAAAGAAGCTTTTAGCCTAGGGGGGGTTTTAAGAGGCGGAGGAAAGTTTGGGCAGGAAGTTTAAGGGAAAGAGGAAAAAAAAAAAAAAAAAGAGGATATCCTTATATGGCCAAACAGATGGAAAGAACAGGCAGAAAAATATATGAGAAATGACTCATTTAACAAGCTGAAAGCCATGAGGAGTAATGAGACAGAACGCACTGAAAAAAAATAAAATAAGGCAAATTCTTTTGTCCTGTTGCAGCCTCATTTCTGCTGACACATCTGAAACATGCGGCCATGAAACAAGCCAAACAAACATTAAGAAAATACCTGTATTCAGCACAATAAAGAGCAGTCTCTAAACTTATCCCTCAGATGGCAACAAACATAAGAAACATTTCTTATTTCAAGGTGAAGCTTAACCACCCCCCAGCAATTTACATAGAGGGAAGCAGACGGTCTAGCAGAATCCTATAGGGAAGATCAAACCTCCTAGCCTGACCATACCCCAGGATAATGGGTCATAATCATAGTTATCACAGTTTTATTCTGTGACGATAAAAATTGANAGGCAATACCTGTTGCTGCATCGCTGCGGCCTCTGTGCCATACGTAACACTAGAGATGCCGTGACAGCAGGCCCGGATTTATAGAATTAGAAGTGATTAGCAGCTATATTGGGATTGTAAGACTCCCACCTCTTCACACGGGAGGAAGCGCCATATTTTGTTTTAGCTTAGTGCAGAATACGGGCATATAGCAATGCCAAAAGGGACCTCTTTCCTATGGGTTACTGTTTAAAGAACCTGGCTTGGATGTTACAGAATGGACCACTGCGTTACCAGTAGTACAAATCAACTCTGTAAATAGTTCATAAAGATGGTCAAATGAGACGCAAGCAGAATATATGTAGTTTGTTCTTTTTTATCAAGGTCAGAGTTCATGTAACAAGAAAATCTTATTACCTCTGCTGAGCCCTACCTCATAAGATAAGAAAACCTGGACTTCTAAGGCAATCAGTCTGCGGGATTACAGCTCGTCACTCTCCGCTTATTCATACCCCCCACTGTCCATCCCAGGAATGTCTGACAGCTGAGGCAGCCGCAGTGATGTGATTAATGCTAGACCGTCCTGTGGCCAATACACAATGGATTCCTGCACATTTCAGCAGCTCTCCAGCAAGAGTCCAGCTCTTGTAAAAAAGAGCACATGTTTAATATAAGCGTGGAGAAGCCTAAGCCCAGTAGCCACACATTGCAGCATCTGTATCTTTCACAGACAAGTAAAACGCCAATGGCTCAGATGATCACTGGGCACAATATACCTTTACACATAAGGAGAGAAGAGGACATGGCCATATAGGCAATCTTATGTTCAAAGAAAAAGGAGTTCATAAGAGAGAAAAAAAAAATTAGTTTAAGGTTTATTGATTGTTAAACACATAACAAGAGACAAGACACAGTAGGTTACTAATATACAGACATAGTAAACATAACCCCCCCCCCAAACACATACAAGAGGCTGAAACGTGTTTTGTATTCTGAACTTGAAATAACGCATGGATACATTGAACCTTATGTTAGGTTTATTTTGCCCCCATTCCCCCAGCACTCTTTTGCCCTTTTAATACTTTTACTTCCTAAAACTTCCTAAATACTATTACTAAAAGGCCAATATCTGCTTTAAACAGGAGTTACCAAGGTAAAAAGCTGAACCAATACATTTCGTAGGCAAATGAAAGAATCCGTGGCACTACGATTGTTGTATAGAATCATAGCATCCAATGACCATTAAACATGTAAGCACAAAAAGGGATTTTGAAGTCAGTTGATCAGACTACTTACCAGATTATTTCTCAATATTGGTATTAAAGCCACCAAGAGACTAAATGACATACAAAATAAACTAAAGTTTAAATCTATTTATCTCACCATGTGTAAAATGCACTTGAAAAGGTTGACCAAAAGGTTCCTTTAGAAAATGTGCTTAATTAAATTAGAATAGCCCAAGGCAACATTTGATAGCAGTACAGAATGTCACATTTTAATTGATGGCACGTTAAAGGTTTAGGTTGTTTTTATTTATTTTTTTTAGCTACCTACACACAGAGCCATTAGTTGCCAATTTTTNGTAAACCATGCACCATCACAAATATGTGACATATTTCCATGAAATTATCAGAATTTATGCAAATGCCGGTTCCAATAGTAGCCAGCAGAAGGGTAAACGCCTCGAGGGGCATCACATTTACATCTACCGTTAACTCCTCAGGTTAAAGAATTACTTGGAGAATTCAGAAAATTGGAATTCCTCTTTGCTGCATTACTGGTGCTACATAAATATCAAGGCACAGTAGCCACAGATGTTCCTTGGGGCCACCATGCAACTTGAGAGTGTAAGCTATTTAAGTGTTAAGTCCAGATACATAATTCATGGACAAATTGCAGGATTCTCTCAACATATAAATACTTGAGCAGAAATACGTGAGCAGAATAGTTAGAGTCCTAAACAACCCCCCCCCTCCCCGCAAAAAAAATAAAACCTGCAACTAAGTCCAAGGGATTCTAATTATGAGCTTATGAATGGAAAACGTATTTTGTGCCACTTGTACAGTATACTCACAGTTCTCTTCTTGTCCACACTGGATTCTTCAGCAGCTTTCTGATACCTGAAAGACAAATAAAATGGCTACTTTACATTTCAGTAACAGGATGCAGATAATATTACACCAATAAAAACAATAATGTAACCCCTTAACCAAAACAGTCATTTAGTTGTGACTGATCCCGTGATGGATAGTCAGAACACTTAAGCTGGAAATCCACTAAATTCCAAATAGTATAGTATGTGGCCAGTTTACAAAAACATCGATAAGATACCTTTTCAACCTCTGGCATGATATCCGAAGAAACACACATATTAAATATTTATATGTGTGTGTTTCTTCAGATGTCCTATTATATACCATACCTTATGAAGAGACCCGAGTAGTCTGGAAAGATCGCATTTTAACATCATTGCTGTTAGCAATCCTACAAATAAGATACCTTTTTAATGACTACTTCTGTATTCCTTAATGAAAGTGAGAAGACCAATAAAATAAATGGTGCAGCTATATTGCATCACATCTCCAGGAAGTCCACTGTTTCGTAATGAATAATGACATAATCTGGTAAGCACCAGGGATACTCAGTTTTGGCTTTTTCTGGACTTTCCATCCACAAGTAAAGCAGAGAAACAATGCTCCATTTACTGCTAAGCCGAGGGGAAATTCAGGATACTCAACTTGATGTTCCCTTTTTAGTGACACATTTAGAATATTCCAAGCAATAGGTAACCCATAACCCAACGCCAGAAACCGTCACTGAATAATTAACTGCAGTAATGTGCTGAAGGCAGAGTAAAAGCAGATTATTATTATTTGAACAGACCAGGAGAGTAAAATAAAACTCATGGCCCATATAACCTCACAAACAGAGGAATGTACAAGCAGATATTGACCATGAAATGACATAGCTACAGGGAACCCTTCATTCAGTGGCTGGATTGTAGAAAGACATGAGTAATGACTGCACAGCAGGAAGTATATTGTGTTACCTTTCCTCTGCTTCCTTTACAGCGGCTATACACAAAGGTATCAATCTAGTGCTGCACATTGATTAGAGACATTTACAGGCAAACTGGAAAACTATGCGATAATCTGCAGACTGGGAGAATCATCTCCAGAGCCCTTATTACAGCAGCAAATGAGGAATGTACCTACCAAGCAATGAAACGAGAGGGAAACCCAAAGTAGCCTAACAATTATTTTTCTTAGCAACAATTACATTTAACAGTAACGTTTCTAAAAGGATCTGCTAAAAGGCTCAACTTGCCCTGGGTACACAACTATTATTATTATTATTATCAACGCTTATTTATTAGGCGCTACAAAGTGTCCGCAGCGCCGTACAATGGGGGATACAGACAGAATGGTTGGGGGAAGAGGAGCCCTGCCCGCAAGCTTACATTCTAAGGGAGATTAGGGATTTGATACATAGGGGTAATTACACATACACTAGGGACAATTTTAGACAGCTGCCAATTAACCTGCCGGTATGTTTTTGGGATGTGGGAGGAAACCGGAGCACCCGGAGGAAACCCACCCAGACACGGGGAGAACATACAAACTCCACACAGGTAAGGTTCTGTCCGGGAATCGAACTTACAACCTCAGAGCTGTGAAGCAGGAACGCTAACCATTCAGCCATCCGTGCTGCCCCACTACTCAATTATACTGGCGCAAGACCAAAATGACAACCACACACACGCACTAGGACAGCATTTGTGAGCACCCACCACAGTGAGAACATACACACAGATAACGTCTTGTCCAGGAACTGAACATTATCATTGATCGGTTGGTACCCACCTTAACCTGCCTCAAGAGACTGAAAACTACTAATCACACTAAAAATTCCATACATTTATAGTGGCAATATAAATGCTGTGGGTTATGGGTTTTTGGTGCCATACATCACCCTCCCATAAACAAACAAGTCATTGACATTATACTTTTGTACACAGTATAAGCGTTACTTTATATAATAGGGAGATCAACTGGACAGACAACTGTGGTTTAATGACTAGTGTTACAAAGTATAGAGAAGAGCCTTTATGCATCTAGAAGTCACGGTGGAAGGATAGACGCATGTGGCAGTGACAAAGCATGCATTGCATCAAAGTGATTACATCAATCCACCAATAATAAATACATAATGCCACAGGCTCCTACACAGCTCGGGTAGTCATAGTGGCCACACCTCAATCAGGTTGGGCTCAGCTGTAAAAACAAATATATGGTACAATATTTAGATATAAGAAAAGCCCCAACCCAAAACGCCCCCTACAAAGACTAGACTAGGTTTGGCTTATGCAGAACAGAAAGTGTTAACAGATTTGACGGGAGAGGTCTGACTAATGTTCCCAGGAGTGGTCAGGGCAGGATGCTGCATGTTTTGTGTACCTGAGGAAGGGTGAAGAGATTTCCTTATCAGTACAGGAATCATACAGCACTATAAACAGCATATGTACATACATTAAATGTCTCTGGCGTGAGAAAACATTACAAAGTACAGATAAAGCAATGTAGCCATGTATTCCCGAATTCAACCTATATGGAACACACAGTCACTGCTACCAACAGCTTGTGCTATACTTACCCCCACCATCAGCTCCTGGTTCTACATTGGCAAGCAAGGATCTGCTGGGGCTTTTTTGCATTTATTTTATCAATGTTCACCATACTCATCGGAGCACTATGGTGCCTTACAAATCAATTAAAACAGTAATACCTCAAACATATGATGCCGTCAATTAAGCTCTTCTAGTCACATGCAATGTTATACTCCTAGGACAAACAGCTTTATAATGTAATCAAACCACATCAGCTCCTTTAAGAGAATATAATGGGGAAGTCATAACTGACCTCCACTGAATGGAGCAACACCCATCAATGAAGGCATAGACCTCCCATTCTATAGGCCAAGACACTCACGTGGGGTACTAAGGGTAGTAGCCATATCACCAGTTCTGAGGAATAAAGGAGTTGAAATGTAGCAGCCCATAAACAGCTGCCTCTTTAATAGCAGAAAAGTTCTACCAAACATAAGTGTTCCATAGGTCACACATCAGCGTCCACACTTTATTTCAGCAATAAAGGGAAATGTTGCACGTAATGAACTTACTTGGAAAACCTTTCCATAATAGCAGCATTCTTTGGCTTCACAAGAGACAGCTCTCTTGCCGTGACTCTGACAGACTGGGAAGCCCACTGCCCCCTTTTAAAGCGAGAGTCCATCTTTAGAAACCTGAGGATGAAGAAGATAAATATTAATCCTGGGTATGGCAGTAACACGGACTTCAGTCATTTATTTGTAATAGAGTGACGGTCCAGAGCTCTCATGAATAATGGACTTCTGGATAGATAGGTGTGAGGTCAGCAAACACAATGAAGTGTATTTTCCAATACACACAATTACATAGGAAAGGTAAATATAATATGCACATGTGCTAAAAGCACACAAAGACAATGTATATGGACATATCGATACAAAACTAGAACAGTCAAACCAACCTAATACAATAGTACGTACCAATCCTAAAGACAACAAAATATTGCCAATGACCATTACATAATTAGTTTAATAACCAAAATGAGCTGGAATAAGTCCATGCTGTCACTTATTTGCCATTAATGATTGAGTATGAGTTATTATACATATATAGTATTATAGTATACAGCAGCACTGCTTCTGCTAAGGAATAAATCTAAAGCTGGCCATACACTAAGATAAATTGTTCCAATCGAAGGATTTTCCAAGAGTGGGTAAAACCATGTTGAATTGCAGGGGAGGTAAATTGAATTAATTGCAATCAGTATTAGAGGTGAGAGATGATGTTTCCAGCACAAGTGTAATAACAGTGTAACAGTAACGCTGGTCAGTATCTGCGTGCAACATGCAAAAATAAAGTATTCTCCCTGCATGCACACACTGACATTCATTATACCTCCCTGCAATTCAACATGGTTTTACCCATTCTTTAAAAATGCTTAGATTGGAACAATTTATCTTATAGTGTATGGCCAGCTTAAGTCTCTGCAAGCATATAAATGTGACTCTAATCAATGCCAAGCCTTGGGCACTCCCTAACCCCCGTCCCAGGCCAGTACAGGATAACCAAGTAGCCACAGACAGCGATAGTCACATTCCAATAGAGAAAACCCAGCCCGTGTCATATACACAAGTGAACTATAGGAGAATTTAAAGGCCACTTGACATAAAGAAAGTGACATCAAGCTAAACACGACCATACACAGATAAAACATAATAACCTGCAGTCTTAAAAACTAGACAAACCCGTCACACCCCAGTGACCCGCTTCTCCTGTGTATACTGCCCTCATTCCTGCAGCATTTCTCACCAGTGTGACTACAGGCTCCATGCAGAGGAGGCCCGGGCCAACAAAACTAGTTTAAAGTAAAGAATCACCACCTCACATTGCGAAATAGCCTGCACACAGATCATATCCAAGTATATAACACATTAAATGCGGGGCCGCTTCACTGACCCTTGTGCTTTATCTTTTATAAACTCACAGGAGCCACTAAAAGGATTAAATATTAGTAATACAAAGAGTTATAAAACACTTAGAGGACTCACAAATACTTATCCACAGTAACATTGGATTAAAGACCTGGAGAACACATTATAAATAGGGTAAGAAGTGTTTCTATAAGTTGTGCCCTCCCTTTAGAAATATATATACAATCAATCTGGCATTGTATAATGGAATTATGTGCCAATGCTAAAGTACCATAGGAGTGAGTAGTGTGCAGACACAGGGAATCCGGGTGTTAGGGTGGAGGGGGAAGGGAGACACCTATACACTATATATGAAGCAGCACATATGAATAATATAGATAGCAGTGCAGGTGCCGGGAGATCAGGTTTCCTCTCCATACAGAACATTACAGCAGAGCTATCCCTGTACAGATGAGTGTGCACTCACTAATCATCCAGAGCACCTGCCGGCACAATACCGGAGCAGCGGCACAATACCGGAGCAGCGGCACAATACCGGAGCAGCCGGCGCCTCACACCAGCCATTACCCCGGGAAGAAAGTATTTAGAGGGGAGAAACTAGTGACAACCCCGGAATGCCCGGACACAGCCAGTGCTGGAACCTATCCCCATCCCCGGCTCATACACGGAGCCCTGGCGAGCACTCACCGTGTGTCACGACTATCCCGGGAAGGTGAGCGAGTGGTGGGTCTCCGGTTCCGTACTGAGCTGCCGTCACACCCGCACCTGCTGCAGCCAACACTGCTGTACACCTGCGCTCCCCGCCCACAGCGCACGTCACCCGCACTGCCAGCCTGCGCCTCATATACCGAGCGCACACCGCACAGCGCCACCTACAGGACGATCCGCGCAACGCCATTGGCTGGAGCATGCTCTCACCCAGCACCATGTATAAGCTTTATCACCTGTCTGTCATACCATAAAATAGTATCCAATGACCATAATTATATAGAGTCATCTACACCAGCTCCTGTCACCCAGTTGGATCTTGATAGAAGTTGCTGTATTTCTTTTATGATGCATATTCTAACCATAAAAGACTTTGGGTGAGGTTATCATGGTTCCTTGTGATATATTCTACTTTCATAAGGTTTGCGCTACCGTAGTTACAGTATAACCTTCCAGACTTCATGTACACCCCGGAGGGTCTGTCTCTGCCTCACATGTACTGGTAATGTCCCTCTGTACTGGTAATGTCCCTCTGTACTGGTAATGTCCCTCTGTACTGGTAATGTCCCTCTGTACTGGTATGTCCCTCTGTACTGGTAATGTCCCTCTGTACTGGTAATGTCCCTCTGTACTGGTATGTCCCTCTGTACTGGTAATGTCCCTCTGTACTGGTATGTCCCTCTGTACTGGTAATGTCCCTCTGTACTGGTAGTGTCCCTCTGTACTGGTATGTCCCTCTGTACTGGTAATGTCC
>JABWIB010010850.1:0-11054 GCA_016617825.1 Platyplectrum ornatum | reverse complement strand
TGGAGGAAGCAGAGAGGAAAGGGATGTAGAGGAAGCAGAGAGTAGAAGGGTATGGAGGAAGCAGAGAGGAAAGGGATGTAGAGGAAGCAGAGAGGAGAAGGGTATGGAGGAAGCAGAGAGGAAAGGCATTTAGAGGAAGCAGAGAGGAGAAGGGTATGGAGGAAGCAGAGAGGAAAGGGATGTCGAGGAAACATAGAGGAGAGGGGTATAAAGGTAACAGGAAGGTGGTGGCAATAGAGGGAGCAGTCAGTTTATGAGTTAGAGGGAACAGAGAGTAGAGAGGAATAGAGGCAGCAGAGAGTAAAGTAGTATGAAGGGAGGAAGGAAGAGAGGGGTATAGAGAGAGCAGAGAGGATCAGGGCATAGAAGGAGCAGAGAGAAGAGGGGTATAGGGGGAGCAGTGGGATGATGGGTATAGAGGTAGCAGGGAGAAGAGTGGTATAAAGGGAGAGAATAGAGGGGTATTGAACCCTCTCGCAATGGATTTATAAGCAGCCCATAACTTTTAAACTGTCAACCTCTGACACTGTGCAGATGGAGCAGATGGCATAGGCCTCCCTCTTCTCCATTAAATGTGCTTCGTTTAAAACACAGGCACTAATGTCATGCTTGCTCTATATGGAATTTCTCCATTTTGTTCTATACTGTATTACTTGGAAAGTACTTGTATTTGTATTTTGGTTTGAAAGAATTTTGACTACAATAATATTGCAAAACCACTAGTGCTATTTCCCATGCACATCTGGCCCAGACTGCAGTTCACAAACACCATAAAACATAAGTAAAAAAAGAGATGGCTCATATACAGTGCCTGATCAACCATTCAGCAAACTGGGCTGCTGCCTAAAGCACATGACATTAAGGGGGGGTGGGGACACACAACATCATTGTGGTGCCTACAAAAGGAGTACTAGAGCCTGGATGGTTGAAATGAAATACTGGTGTGAAGTGGGTTTAAGGAAAATTATTTTACATTACAGACAATTTTATTTATATTATTTATTTACTTGTAATAATTTTGCCTTTTGTTAGCATGAATTGGAAGGAATGTCAGCACTTTGAGTTCCTATGGCAGTTTAATTAACTTAATCAGTTTCAGCTTTCATGTGTAATGATTATTGTCTTTTTGGCAGGATACGTCACTTTTCTTGCCCTTTCAAATTAAAATGATTTAATTTTACATTAATTCATACTATGATCAATTACATTATATTGTGGGAATAGAACTGCTCTATTGCATTTTGCAAGCTCACATTCAACAGTATGTAAAATGAAACTGAGAGCTTGAATCTGATTGGTTGCTACGGGCAACATCCCCACTTTTCAATCTCCCTACAATCTCCCCGCTTAGGAAATTTAGGCCCAGGAGTTCACAAATTTAGGGGTACATTTACTAAGCAGGGAATTTGCTGGGGAATTGAAAAGTGGGGAAGTTGCCCACAGCAACCAATCAGATTCGAGGTCTCAGTTTAATTTTACATACTGGAGAATGTAAGTTCGAATCTGATTGGTTGCTATGGGCAACTTCCCCACTTTTCAATTCCCCAGCAAATTCCCTGCTTAGTAAATATACCCCTTAAAGTCCTCTTTGCAAGCAGCTATTGCAAAATGCAATAGAACAGTTCTATTTGTACAATATAATGTATTTGATCATAGTATGAATTAATGTAAAATTTAATTTTAATTTGGCATTTTAATTTCAAATGGCAAAAAAAGTGGCAAAAAGTTTAGGAAAATTTAGCATTGTGAACCAAAACAAAATAATTAAATTACTTTTATTTTTATGGGTCATGTGTTATATATAACACTAGGGCCTAAATTTACAAAATTGCGGGATGTAAAAAGTGTGGATGTTGTCCATAGCAACCAACCAGATTTTAGCTCTCCTAATCCAGAATGAAAACTAAAACTGACAGCTTGATTCTGATTGGAGGCTATGGGCAACATCCCCACTTTTCTAACCCCACAGTTTAGTAAGTGTAGGCATACGAGTCTCATGTTTCATTCCATTTTGAAATCCAAAATCTGAAATCTGAATCAATGCAAGAAAATGCTGAATGAAAATGGTTGCCCAGACTCATGTTAAACATTGGCACAACGAGACCTTTTTACGTATCTCATGTTTCATGCCTGAAGTCAGCCACCTCTGAAACTCAGAATCTTACTTTAACTTGTTCTATCTTGTCCTGTGATTCAGGATTAGGTTCTGCAGCCTCTTTATCTTGATTGCTGTAACTAATGCAGATTCTGTCCTTCTACAAGATAGAAGCTGTGAAGTAGAACAGGGCTGGGAATTACCAGGCGAAATNACTCTCATCTAACTCCTTGTGATCATTTCTGAGATTAAGCGCTCATATCTCTGTTGTGTCTATAGAGAACCATTTAGGAGCCAAAGTCAGTGACGTCTCAAGTGCAGTGTCTTTGTTAAAGAAACAAAATCATCATATTACAGAGGTTTTCAATGATTGTATGCTCTCTGTAATATATATATATATATATATATATATATATGTATATATATGTACAGTAAGTGGAATAAAATAGTATGAGCACCCGAAAACTCTTCCAGAACATTGCTATATTTTCTCTTTATTTGTTTGGACAGGGCAAGGGCAGCTTCTCAGGAGTCCCAAAGCTGGNTTCCTGCAGTATCCATCCAGCTTGCTACTCATGCCAAGACCATTCAACGTAACTGTAGCTGTTGCGGAGCCAGATTAAGAGGAGCATGGGCCTGGGGCTAAAAGTGATGAAAGGCCCATTGGAGTGGCCGGTAATTCATGGATATGAGCACTGTCATGTGTGGTGGTCAATTATATGTGTGCTACTTAATCACACTGTATACTCCTTTATAAGACTATTCCCTCATTCATCACACTGATATCATTAGCTGCAGCACTATGGGTCTTTTTGACAATGGAGGCCTGGGGCCTAGTCCCATTAGCCCCATTGTTAATTCAGCCCTGAGCTGTGGACCCACCTTAAGGATGGTGTAAAAGTCTGGAGACTACCAGATTAAGAACCAAATGAGCCTGTGGCTGAAAATAAAGAGTAGATTGGAATGGCCTGTAATGCGTGGGTGTGCCCACTGTTCTGTGTGGTGGTCATTTAAATGTGCCTACTTGATCACACTGTGCCCTTCTTCATCCTGCTATACCCTCCTTCTTCACACGGATGTCATTAGCTGCAGCGCTATGGACTTGACAGTGGGGGCCTGAGGCTGTAGTCCCATCAGCCACNTTGTTAATCNAGCCCTGCTACCTGCCCTTACTGTACTCCCCTCTTCCACCTTCTGTACCCGCTGTACATATCCAGTCCATAATTCCTAAATTATACAATAAATGACTTTTTATAATCTTTACAGTCTTCCACTGTTCATTTAGTAACATTGACATGAGCAGAAGAGGTAAGAATAATACCATATGAATAGACTATACAATGCAATAGAAAAAGCAGAAAAAATAATNAACTTTTTTCATTCTGGTTTTATGACCCTTTAATATATGACAGTGATAGATGAATATGTGTCAGGACATGATAGGTTAATAACGTGATATCTTTTTAAAGACACCAATACTACTGTCATCTGCTCTATGTATAGCAATTATACCACAACGTAACCTATAGTGTATACAAAGAGAGGTAAGGAATTTGTAAAAGGGAATGAATATGTCTGTGCTCGTCCTTCCTGCATTTCTCAGGGAACCAGGTGCACAGCAAAACTCAATAAGGGGCTGATTCAAAATTTAGCTGCAAAACAATGTCAACTCCATTAGCTCCAACTTGATTGTTTTAATCGGATCAATGCAGGGCAGTGCAGAGATAGCTGTGATTATTGAGGTGTGTATTATTATCCTTTACATATAGGGCATCACCCAGTTTGCAAGGTTGGAAAACGTTAAGCTAGGTACACACGGCAAGATAAATTGTGTCCAATTGTAAGATTTTTCAAGAGTGGGCAAAACCATGTAGAATTGCAGGGGAGGTAAATTGAATTAGTTGTAATCAGTATTACAATGAGAGATGATGTTTNAAGCACAAGTGTAATAACAGTGTAACAGTAACACTGGTCAGTATCTGTGTGCATAATGCAACATTAAAGTATTCTCCCTGCATGCAAACACTGACATTCATTTTACCTCCCCTGCAATTCAATATGGTTTTACCCACTCTTGAAAAATCTTTCAATTGGACACAATTTATCTTACTGTGTGTACCTAGCTTAACATAAGACTGGAATAGGTAACACAGTCTGAGGCTGAGCTGGGATATGTTAAACCAATGCTCTTAATGTGGGAGTCACCTTTTACAAAGCCCAGCCAAGTTTCTCATACTAATGAAGCACTGTGCAGATTTAAATCTCCAATTTAAAAAAATGGGAACCCACATAGCAAATGGCAAAAATCAAATGACCACCTCAGGTTTTAAGATATTGCAAAAATAAGGAACATCCCATAAGGACGGCACTTTAACATTCCCCAACTTCTGAGGGGCCCTGCTCCCTGTATCCGCCATGAATCACAAAGATTTCACCTAGCCTGGAGTCTCTGTCACAGGTCTGTCACCTGTCACATTAAAGTGAATATTCCAAGAGAAAAGCAAACAGGAAGACATTGTATTGTATTTTTATCGATAGTTATCTGGAGTCACAAAATACTTGGGGAAGTGGAAGAGTACAAAAAATTCAGACATACAGTATATATATATATAAGAGTCATTAGTATAGAGATACGGAGTCATGCCTTTTCCCATCTATTAAAACTATTTTTTTTATATGCAACTCTCAGGGGAATTGCATCATATCTATTTAATAAATGTATTATGTAGAGCTTATTTGTTTAGAAAAATACAGACTTGTTATATTATCCACCAATTATTTTTAATATATTGCATATGATCTCTAGTGCATCAGCTGTGACTTGCACTGCTCTAGGGACCTCTAGTGGACGTCGCACATATTGTAGTACTTTCCTTTTGAAATGTTGTATTGAGCTCTATGTAACATGAATAATTAATACATGAAAATGAAGCATAAGAGTAACAAAGGTACATTGTTACATAAGACTGGCTACTGCTCCTAATGTTGTGTTCTGTTTATGATGGTAATCTTAATGAATGTATGCAGGCAATTATTTATTTATTTATTTGTAACATGGTTTTTATATAATGGTCAGATTATGTAGCGCTTTACTTTTTTAACAATCAAAGACATAGGGGAAAGGGGATTGATACATGAGGGTATTTATTATACAATGGAGCAGCCGGGTTGTATGGTAAATGTGCTCAGAGCTCTGTATGATCCAGTCACAAAGCAGTGATTAGAGCACACAGCAGAAATTCAGAGTAAAGTCCCAAGATGTTTTGAAACAAAAAGGTGAACTGAGAGGTAGAATAGTTATAAGAGAGTAGAAAATACAGTAAGTTGAGGAACTTGGCAAGCTTGTCTGAACAGGTGTGTTTTAAAGACGCGCTTAAATGTTTGTAGAGTAGATTATAGTCTTAACAGGCAAGGAAGGTCATTCCAGATGGTGGGTGCAGCCCGGGAGAAGTCCTGTAACTGGGACTCAGAGCATTTGTTTAGAGTAGCAGAGAGTTGTAGATCCTGTGAAGATTTGAAAGAATAAGCTGGGATATATCTTGAGGTGATGCTATCATCAGAATAATAAATATGTGTATTATTTGTACACCGAGGCATGAATTCATAGCGTCTGTAGAAGCAGAACCAGGGCTGGCGACAAGGGGGGACAAGGGGGACAGCTGTGACGGGCCCCAAGCTTCAGGGAGCCCTGTTACTAGTGCTATGACTATTGAGGGGAGCCCCAAAAAATCTGGGTGTACCGGGCCCAAGATTTCTCTTGCCAGCCCTGAGCAGAACTGTAAGAAACACATTTGACACACAAGAAGACTTCACATAATTATATTTTTAAGGTAAATATTGTTGACCCTGACACATTTCAATGTTTAAATACACTTAACTGGAAACAGATGGATTCAGAGTTTGAAAACAAGAAGAAACAGTGCAAAGTTACACTGTCATCAATCAGCTAACTTTCTATGAGGGCCAACCAGTGGTGGGATTCAGCCAGTTCTAACAGGTTCTGTATCGGTTCTTAGAACCGCTTGTTAATGGATAGAGATGTGTGGGCTGGGTTTAATGAAAACCAATACAGGGAAATATACCATGCACAATATATGGTAAACAGCATTTACAATACAGGGGGATACATTGAGGTTAGCATTATAGTTTTTTACTAAAACAAATTAAATTTTGGCCAGATTGACACTGGAAAAGTGGCGGGATTTGGTGAAATAAGGGCGGGGCTTAAGTAGAGCCGTGGGACATAGAACCTGTTAATTTATTTGAATCCCATCACTGGGGCCAACTCTATACTTGTTTCCACGTCTGATGGACATGATCTAAAATCTTGTTCTTCTACGGATCCGTGGTCGTTCTTTCTGTGTCTCCCCCCTCCTGGTGTGGACAAACATTCCCTTATATTACTGCAGCTACATTTTGATTGCTAAATCGGGAAGTAGCATAATCCTTCTCTGTCTGCTCTCACAGAGTATGTCTGATACATCACTAGCGTGGAAAAAATCTACAACCACGACCTTGAGGATCTTTTTCTTCTTCATCTGGTTTGGTCCCCTTGACTACTCTTGCACCCTCCCCATATGGGATTTCACCCGTAGCACCTTAAAATCCTCTGCTCTCGTACCCCTTCCTCCCATCCTTCCACTCCACCCCCCTTTCTTCCCTGGCAGCCACCCTCCACCCAGGGCCTCCTTTGTTGTTATGAGCAACATCTCCTCTATTTCTTACCCGCAGTTTAGTGAATAAGGGCCAGGGAGTTGACAATTAGACAGCAGTGGGTCCATGGTTCAGGAGTCCGTGGAAGGGGGTCTGGACTTCTTGTACTTTAGCAGGTCTTCCATGTCCCTATCCTTTGCAGGTTATACCAATTACTATCTCCTTAGGGGATATTTAAAGTTGTAATTTTAAAAGCGCTTTATCCTTTGAATGAACATTTGTATTCCATTCCTAGAAGCACTGGAACCAGTTGTTTTTCTCCCACACATGCACTTTTAATAGTTTTCTAGCAGAGCATAATGATGTGTTAAGATCTTTTTTTAATTACAATAATACATTCAAAGGACAACAGAGGTTTGGTACATGATGCAGCAATCATAGGATTCATCTGAGTGTCCTCCATAAACAATCTGCATCTGAAGATCTGGAACACATCAGAGGGTCATGATTATGTAAGAGTATATTAGCAAAATTGAGCAAGAAAGTATAAGGAACATTAGACACAGGTATAGAACTAAATAATATGGCAGCACCAGGAAGCCCTCGCAATCATTGATGAAGGGAAATAACTAAGTATTTACTTAAAGTAGTGAATATTTATAGTAGCCAGACTTGCATCTCCTCTACTTCAAATGCAGGATTTACTAATATTTACCATTCTGGGATGTCCCACAATGGACTGCAAGCTCATCCAGGAAGCCAAAGACCCAACACATATTCAGTAACACATATCTGGGACTGTCAGTATAAACAAGGAGCACCACAATGGTTTTCTTTTCTTTCTTTTTTCACAGAATTCTTATTTCATTGCGTCTGCGTTAGTATTGCTGAGGTCTCCCTACATTGTAACTTCTATTTCCTCCCTCTAANAGGTGATGCTATCATCAGAATAATAAATATGTGTATTATTTGTACACCGAGGCATGAATTCATAGCGTCTGTAGAAGCAGAACCAGGGCTGGCGACAAGGGGGGACAAGGGGGACAGCTGTGACGGGCCCCAAGCTTCAGGGAGCCCTGTTACTAGTGCTATGACTATTGAGGGGAGCCCCAAAAAATCTGGGTGTACCGGGCCCAAGATTTCTCTTGCCAGCCCTGAGCAGAACTGTAAGAAACACATTTGACACACAAGAAGACTTCACATAATTATATTTTTAAGGTAAATATTGTTGACCCTGACACATTTCAATGTTTAAATACACTTAACTGGAAACAGATGGATTCAGAGTTTGAAAACAAGAAGAAACAGTGCAAAGTTACACTGTCATCAATCAGCTAACTTTCTATGAGGGCCAACCAGTGGTGGGATTCAGCCAGTTCTAACAGGTTCTGTATCGGTTCTTAGAACCGCTTGTTAATGGATAGAGATGTGTGGGCTGGGTTTAATGAAAACCAATACAGGGAAATATACCATGCACAATATATGGTAAACAGCATTTACAATACAGGGGGATACATTGAGGTTAGCATTATAGTTTTTTACTAAAACAAATTAAATTTTGGCCAGATTGACACTGGAAAAGTGGCGGGATTTGGTGAAATAAGGGCGGGGCTTAAGTAGAGCCGTGGGACATAGAACCTGTTAATTTATTTGAATCCCATCACTGGGGCCAACTCTATACTTGTTTCCACGTCTGATGGACATGATCTAAAATCTTGTTCTTCTACGGATCCGTGGTCGTTCTTTCTGTGTCTCCCCCCTCCTGGTGTGGACAAACATTCCCTTATATTACTGCAGCTACATTTTGATTGCTAAATCGGGAAGTAGCATAATCCTTCTCTGTCTGCTCTCACAGAGTATGTCTGATACATCACTAGCGTGGAAAAAATCTACAACCACGACCTTGAGGATCTTTTTCTTCTTCATCTGGTTTGGTCCCCTTGACTACTCTTGCACCCTCCCCATATGGGATTTCACCCGTAGCACCTTAAAATCCTCTGCTCTCGTACCCCTTCCTCCCATCCTTCCACTCCACCCCCCTTTCTTCCCTGGCAGCCACCCTCCACCCAGGGCCTCCTTTGTTGTTATGAGCAACATCTCCTCTATTTCTTACCCGCAGTTTAGTGAATAAGGGCCAGGGAGTTGACAATTAGACAGCAGTGGGTCCATGGTTCAGGAGTCCGTGGAAGGGGGTCTGGACTTCTTGTACTTTAGCAGGTCTTCCATGTCCCTATCCTTTGCAGGTTATACCAATTACTATCTCCTTAGGGGATATTTAAAGTTGTAATTTTAAAAGCGCTTTATCCTTTGAATGAACATTTGTATTCCATTCCTAGAAGCACTGGAACCAGTTGTTTTTCTCCCACACATGCACTTTTAATAGTTTTCTAGCAGAGCATAATGATGTGTTAAGATCTTTTTTTAATTACAATAATACATTCAAAGGACAACAGAGGTTTGGTACATGATGCAGCAATCATAGGATTCATCTGAGTGTCCTCCATAAACAATCTGCATCTGAAGATCTGGAACACATCAGAGGGTCATGATTATGTAAGAGTATATTAGCAAAATTGAGCAAGAAAGTATAAGGAACATTAGACACAGGTATAGAACTAAATAATATGGCAGCACCAGGAAGCCCTCGCAATCATTGATGAAGGGAAATAACTAAGTATTTACTTAAAGTAGTGAATATTTATAGTAGCCAGACTTGCATCTCCTCTACTTCAAATGCAGGATTTACTAATATTTACCATTCTGGGATGTCCCACAATGGACTGCAAGCTCATCCAGGAAGCCAAAGACCCAACACATATTCAGTAACACATATCTGGGACTGTCAGTATAAACAAGGAGCACCACAATGGTTTTCTTTTCTTTCTTTTTTCACAGAATTCTTATTTCATTGCGTCTGCGTTAGTATTGCTGAGGTCTCCCTACATTGTAACTTCTATTTCCTCCCTCTAATAACAGCTATTAAAGGAGGGAGGAAGGGGAGGTCTACAGTGGGATAACCGGAACTGTAACAATACCGATATCTTCAGATGAAGTTTTATTACTACTGGAATGGGATGATGATTCTGGGATGGATCGCTATGGAAACAGCTGTTATCTATGTGATCATTGCTTTGTAAATATCACAAAGTTCAAATGAGCATTATAACCTGAAAATGATCTTAGTAAATAGAGCCCTTGTGCCAACATTCTGCCATTAGGCAGCCAGACAGACTGATGCCTGATAAATGTGACTTGCTTCTGAAAAGTAAAACAAGCAGGAAAAATATAATTCAGCAAGTGCAATAATGTAGCTGCTTGTCAATGAAAAATACATTTCACGTCCTTCTTCTGTGATCTATGGCACAAGGTCATACAGGAGCCAGTACATCAGGATNCATAGAAGCACCGAGCAGGCAGCACATTAATCTGGTATTTATACAATTGTTATGAATCCCCAGAATGCAGAGTCTTGATTGAAGATAGGGCGTGGGTGATGGGCTAAGCAAAGCATGTTTATGCTAATTCACAGGGCACACAAGATTTCAGATGAGCTTTTTCCATAAATCAACATAAAATGTCATTATCGGATGTAGTGGAGTTAAGGGGTCTAATAATAAATATACTCATCAATAACACATTTTAAAAGATCAAAGCGCTCTATATGTGCCTNGAAAGCCGCTGTCTGATTACACTCTGTTGTTTATTTTATTTAACTTCTTTTCTTATAATTACAACACTGCAATTCTTTGTGGTCATATTGCTTTGAATACTAATGTTTAAAGACAAGAGCCAGCTGTGAGTAGAGTGATCTGCTTAATTCCATATTGGGCCTAATCCAATGTATTGGATAAAAATGTGTTTTACCTTACATAACTCGGAATCTCCAAGCAAATGTTGTAAATGACATTATACGAAGTCCCAGTCAATCTAGCAATGGGTGCATGTTTAACTCCGAATCAGGATTATTATGTCTATTAGACATATTCTATATGTGTCTCATATTCTAATATACGGGGGCAGTGCAATAATCCCCGCACTGTGGGCAGGATGATCCAAGCAAATAAGCATGGTGGGGTGGAAGTTTGGGTATTCTCACAGGAACNCTGCACTCTTGAGGGATGGGAGAGGGGAGTGAACTCCCTTCACCTGTTTTTAAGTTCCTGATTACTTTCTGTTTTTAAGTTCAGACCATGAAACTGCATATGGATTCTGAGGATCTGGATCCAATTTACTGACCTGATCCATCCAAACACTGAATTGGTTTATTAAGGCATTTCTCTTGCATGGACAAAAATTGTTCCTTTTT
>JABWIB010010848.1:0-12541 GCA_016617825.1 Platyplectrum ornatum | reverse complement strand
AATACTGCCTATTTATATATGAGTGATTGGTGTCTAAATATTTTGCTCTTTTAAACATATATATCTACATTTAACTTAAAAAATTATGTATAAAAGTTATGTTTTATTTACTGATACCCCGTTCACATTGCCAAATAAAGCTGTCGTTTTCAGCGAAAACGACGGCCCTAGTGTAAAAGGCGCCATTTGAAGGCAATGTGAACATGCCTTTTCAAAACGGCGCTTCAGGATCGGCGGCTTCCAGAGGAGGTTTTTCGCCGGCTCGCAGGCTTTCTTAAAGCAAACTGAACATGTCTGGAGCTGGCAGGCCGGCTCCAACACGTAAGAGGGGAGGTGATTGGCCTAAAAAGATCACAGATCACAGATCATTACGATCACAGTCTTTTTAGGTGACCTCCCCTTCTCGCAGCACGCCGGCTTCACTGTAAAGCCGGCGTTTCATGGAAGACTTTTGCTGGAGGCTGCCGATTTTGCCGGCTTTAAACAACGGCTCTCCCCGCGGCTTTTACACCGCAGGCAATGTGAACGCGGTATGAAGTAACTGTTCCTTAAAGTTGTTTTTATTTCTCACATCTTAGGGTTTGCTTTGTATAGATATTCCTTAAGCTGCTTGTGACTTGTGAAGAGGAGCTGAAGGAATTCTCTATATGTACAGTACCTCTCAATCATTGCTGTCATCAGCATTACTTCAAAATNTACCCCATTTTTTAATGCAATATTAGGGTAAAAACAGCACAGAAAAACAATATCACACATAAAAGGAACATACTTGAGAGCTTTATTAAACTGGTCAAGGCACTGAATTCTACATGTGAGTAGATAGACCATTTGACAACCTGTCTGGTGGCGATGCATATGATTATATGTAACATACTTTTCTGTGCTCAAAAGAATGGGCTTCACAGAGAGGTACTTTTACTTCTTAATTTTTTNATCCTAAATCGCATCACAGCGTGTCTGCTGTTTTGCCAATACTGATTCCTGCAACAACATCACAGATATTAGTGTGTGGTATTAGATAGAAAATATATAGAAAATGTACTGATTCATAAAATAGGATAAATAAGAATTTCTTCTAGGGACGAGAACTGTGGGAGTGCTCTTATGACCAGCAGTGATATTTAATGCTGCTGTTTAATCTAAGAGTTCCCCATTCTATGGCATCATAATAAACTGATTAATCCCCAGTGTTCTACTGAAGGATATATAAGAAATATAGCAAGAATGGTTAAATGTATAATACTCCACCCAATATATTCGTGCAGTGATAGACTTCCGCTCACTCAAGTAGAGAGAAAGCTGAAAGTCCTTTGACTGGAATGTAACAGTAGTTGGTCTGGACACCCAGTATTGCTCCCTATTTTAATGAAGGTAAAGATGATCATACTTAAATAAAAGTGACCACAAAATCTAACTTCTAATTAAATGAATGATGCTGGTCAAATACAAATATACTAAATGTATTGGTGCAAACAGTAACCACTTGTTTCAACTCATGTTTTGCAAGAATCTTATTTACAGAAGACAATCAATATGGGGGTGAGCTCCCTTTATTCAACTAATGACATTGGTTATTATGTAGTCAATCATCTGCAATATGGTGTATAAGAAAAACATGGCCATATTAGACACTGCACTGCAGTGCAGTGCAGAATAAATAATACTGATCATGTAATAAAATAAACTAGCAAAAAAAATAACATGATTTCAAGACATTTCTGTTCCTGTTAAATGTTAAGTGTAAAAAGACAGATATTGAAGATATATATCACATTATTAGTCATGCATTCCTCCCAACTGTCCCTGCTTTCAGCGGGACAGACCCGCTTTTGGAGGACTGTCCTGCTTTTGGGAGACTAACCCTAAGGGGACAAACTTTGTATGGTTGGTGTATGGTTAACCAGCAGACATGTCAATGTTTCAGAGGCTGTAGCAGGGGAGACCAATGGACTGGTGAGCAGACTCCATAATGAAGCACAGAAGCACCGCTTTTTGTTTAGTTTGGAGCACCTACTACTTGCAAGTAACATAATTTACCAAGTGATAGTCTGTTTAAGTGTCCAGTGTGAACCTGCAGTACCCAAGCTGTTAATAAGCCTTACAGTGGCCATTAGATATCACTAATGTGCATATAGTCAGTCAGAGGTGTTTTCCAGAAATTGTCTGTGATTTTGGAACTATTGGCAACTGGAATTAGTTGCAAACTATGTGAATTTGGAATATTTGGAACTATTTAGAATTATCTGCAATTATCCTTGAAGTTATCTTTGAAGCTGGAGCTAAGCATTTACTTTTCAACATTATCTTGAGTCTGACTTTTTTGCTATTGGGGTATATGTTACAGAGTGGAGCTCCATTACTATGTGAACTTGGAAGTATTTTGAACTATCCGGATTTATCTGCAATTATCTTTGAATTACTTGTGAATTTGGAGCTGTGTACTCAATTTTAACATCTATTTGAGTCTGATATTTGGATATTGAGGCATATGCCTCTGTGTGGAGCTTCATATAGCCGATTCGAAAGACTAACTGCTGGCACCTAATAAATTGCTAAATTGCTGGACATCTGATAGCTAGCAGTAATAGGTGATTTTTGGGCACTGACGGCACTATTAAATAAAACATCGAATTATAAGAGTTATACATATTGGTTAATCTCCGCAAAGCACGGTTACTGATTATTAAAGTATAATAGGAATTTGTGATCAACATAATTGCACAGATAATATTACTCACTGGACATGACAGTGAATGATTGTTAATAANACAGCTCTAAGATTATTATTGCGCTGCATTATTTGCTAATGGCCTGTTATTAAAGGGGCGGTATATGCCCCAGAGTGGAGCTCCATATAGCTGATTACTATGTGAACTACTGTAGGAAATATTTGGAAATATTCGGATTTATCTGCAATTATCTTTTAATTACTTGCGCTTTTGGAGCTGAGTATTCAATTTTTAACATCCTTTTGAGTCTGATTTTTGGATATTGCGGTATATGCCTCTGAGTGGAGCTCCATATAACCGATCTGAAGAATGAATTGCTGTCACTTAACCACTTAATTGTTGGACACCTGTTAAGCTAGCAGCAACAGGTAATTTCTGGGCACTAAAGGCACTAATAAATAAACCATCGAATTATAAGTGTGATACATATTGGTTAATCACCGTAAAGTACGGGTACTGATCATCAAAGTATAGTTGGAACTTATGATTAACATAATTGCACAGGTAATTTTGCTCACTGGATACGACAGCGAATGTTTATTATTATGCTACATTACCTGCTAATGGCCTGTTATTAAAGGGACTGATAATTAAAATATTGGATCCATAGATACCTGGAATGTACTTTGTTGGACACTCGAGGGCTGCTCACATGAAAGCCGGATCATATTCTTAGAGTAAAAATGATGAATGTTGGATGCTCAAGAATAACAATAAAGGTGTAACGTCTGCGGACCTCTACAGTATATAATAGGGGTACGGCAGACCTAACATTGAACTGCAGCTAGAGGGAATTTTTAGTTGGTTCCTTGACTATTTGTATGCAGAAGTATCAACATCTGCCCACCTCAACTGCCAGATAATTACAGATGTTACTTTAACAAGTCTTGGATACATTTTTCTTTAAAAAACTTGCTGCCCTGAATGCCCAACGAACTTTGTGATTGAGAGCTAACTCTTGGGCATTGAATTAATCATTAAATTAATCTTTCGGCTTCTTGAGTATAATAATTAATGGATATTTGCTTACGACTGGTTATTAGACTGGTGATCCACACTTGGCGTATAAGTGCAACGGATTGGAGAATACATCATCGGTTGTCGGATACTAAAGTGACTGTACTAACAACAAGAGGGCACCAAGTGTAATATATTCGGGACAGTACCTGCAAATGGTGTGATATTAAAATGACCGATGAATAATTACTGTAAGAGCTACAAACAGCTGCCCTATATGTAAATATTGCTCAGAAGATAAGCTGCTAAGCAATCCATGGTCTTGAAGAGCGGCTCGTTGACCTCCACTATCATTCGGATGGACAATAAATCATGCACAACAGTTGCACTATTGAGAGTAATAATATTATGAGAGATTTTGGACTGTGAGGAAAGTTTAACAGCTGGGCATTGAAGTCTACTAAGCGCTGAGATTGATAGAGTACTGTTGATTGTGGGCATAGTATAACAGTTGTAAGAGTGGTGATGCTATAGNGCTGCTATGTAAGAGCAGGACCGTTGGAGGTTTATTAGTTGAACAGTATTGGGGTTTTGCTGTTTGGCTATTTGTGTGGATGATTTATCATCTGCAGNTCACTGTGATGAAATATTACATTAGGGTTGGGCCTTGATACTCGACGTAAATTATCTGATATGTACCTATTTCAGAGTTACTTCTTGGTTATTATTATCTGTATGCAATAAGTCCTTGGTTATCAAATATGCAGGGTGGTTATATAATCTTTGGGTTAAAAGAGTATTGCGCGCTGTATACTATAGTAGGGTGGTTAAAATAGACCTTGATCTATTTAAGTAATAATGAAGATGTTTTCCAACTGAGTGGNGTTGGACTTAAATTACCGAATTGTTAGTTTAACAGTTACGGGGCACTATATGAGATTGGATAAGTTGAAGGGACTGCTGATTAGTACTGCTTTGAGGATGACAGTTGGGCTTTAAGGGGTAAATTGTAGGATATAGCTGACTGTTGATATATGCCTCCCTTGCTGTAAGGATTTGGATAGGAGGTGGATAAATTGAGAATTCCGGACATAATTGTTTGGTATATGGTTGCACATTTTTGTATTATTCTGTAGCTATACTTTTACAAAATAATTATGGGGAAGTCGGATAAGGTGGCTGCCGCAGCCAAACTTGANCGTTTTAGTACATCTATGTGCACTGGCGCTCAGGGGGGCTCACAGACATCTAGAAAATCATTACAATTCGATGTTTCCCAAGATCTGGAGCCTGAGCCTCCTTCACTTCAACACATCCTACAAGCTATTACCCAGTATGATCAGCGGGTTGCGTTGAAGGTGGATGAGGTTCAGGCTACGGTTTCCTTGGTGCGACAAGACTTGCAAAAGATCACCGAAAGGCTGGATGATGCGGAATCACGTATCTCTGAGATAGAGGATAAAATGGCCCCNCTGGCTGAAACGGTGGATAGACTATCTGCCCAGGTTAAGGAGTGTAATAATAAAGTAACTGATCTGGAAGGCAGACTTCGATGTAATAATGTAAGATTTATAGGCTTTCTAGAAAATGAAGAAGGGCAATCCCCGGAAAAATTCTTAGAGGAGTTTTTGCTTAAGCACTTGGGAAAAGAGAACTTTACACAGCTGGCGGCTCGCCTCGTACTCTAATTGCCTGAAAGGCCCAATTAAGGTTGGGGCTAATTCAGTGACAGCATATCCCGATTATGTGTGGGAAATTCAGAAAAATCGGGCCCAATTTGCTGGGGTTAAGCGTAGACTAAGAGAACTTCAACTTCCTTATTCTACATTGTTTCCAGCCCGTCTTAGAGTGAATGATAAAGATAAAATACATGTATTTACATCTGTGAAAGGGGTTGAATCTCAGGGAAAACCAATGGATGTAATATGTTTGGTTGAGACTCATTTATAAGGGGAGAAGGCATGGGGAGAACTTAAGCACTTATGCGCCAATGGGTGGGATGGGGATTTCACTTCACTTATACAGGGACATCTAGGGGAGTCTCTATATTGGTATGGAGGAGTGCACAATTAGTGGTGGATAAGGTACAAATAGACTCCCTGGGTAGGTGGGTCTTTTTGAAAGTCTGGTTGTATTCTAAACCCCTTCTCATTTTAGGGGTATATATCCCTATTTTTAATATTGAGATAGTAATGAAAGCGATGGTATTNATCTCACAATATCCAGCAGTTCCAACAATATTGATGGGTGACTTTAACATGGTTATGAATCCAGATATTGATAAATAGCGGTAAACTCCTAGGAACGTAGGGCTAAAACCAACCACCTTTGCCAGGATTATTAGTGAAATGGGCTTGATTGATATATGGCGCTCTCTTCATCCCCTTGAGGAAGAATATACTTGTTACTCCGCCTCATATAAGGTTATGTCAAGAATAGAGCTGATATTGGTAACATAATCGCTCCTGAGGGAAGTAGTTGAGGCGGTGCAGTTACCCCATGGGCTTTCAGATCACTCCCCTGTGTTTATGCGAATTGATCTCTCTGTGAATTATGGGGTTAAGTTTTGGAAGCTGAATTCATTTTGGTTTACCCTGCTGGGCATAGACACTGGCCTCATAGAGACATGGGATGAATTTTTCCTCCATTGGAGTTGGGTAGAGATCACTGGGACACGTTTAAAGCCTTTACTAGGGGTNTACTGATCAAAAACATATCGAAAAATAGTTCGAAATATGAGAAAGAGTTGAAACAGGCTTGTAAAGACTTGGAAACTGACTATTTGGCCTCTCACTCTAGTGGCTTTGGGCGCAAAAAGTCCAAAAGACGATTAATGTTTGACTCTTGCCACGCCTATTATCAAGTAGATACATGTAGTAGCTACCTAGCGCGACTATCAAAGGGGGATTCTTCATCGAATATGATACCGGCTATCCTAGATGCCCAAGGCAAAAAACATCAGGATGTAGAGGGAATTGGTAATACTTTTAAGGAGTTTTATTTGAACTTGTATAGATCCAAGGCGAATTATGAGGAGAGTGAACTGAGGGCCTATTTAGATAGAATAAGGTTACCAACATTTCCCCTAGAGGACAGGGAGGGATTGGAAGCTCCATTGAGGCTAGACGATATTTTGAATATGATTAAGGCTCATCCGAAAGGAAAGGCCCCTGGTACGGATGGAATTCCATCAGAATTTTATAAGAAATATAGTGAATATCTAGCACCCAAGCTGCTACAGGATTTTCATAAAATGTATGAACGCGGGTTATTATCTACCTCTATGTCCGAAGCGGTTATTATTGTTATAAGCAAGGCGGGGAAAGATCCCCTATTACCCAAGTCCTACAGGCCTATTTCGCTGCTTCAGACCGATATTAAGATCTTGGCTAAAGTATTGACAGCGCGCCTGAATGGAGTGATTCGGAAGATAGTACATGGAGATCAGACGGGCTTTATGCCAGGTAAAACAACAGCTACCAATGTTTCGAGATAGTTTATGCATATACAAATGGCGAAAGCCAGAGGTACGGAGGCCTTGGTCTCGTCACTTGACGCGGCCAAGGCCTTTGATTCAGTGGAATGGCTCTACCTATGGGAAGTTATGACGCGACTTTGGTTAGGTCCTGGATTTATTCGCTGGATAAAATTACTGTATGAATCTCCTAAAGCCAGGGTTAGTATAAACAACTTTACTTCAGAGCCCTTTAGTTTGGAAAGAGGCACCAGGCAGGGATGCCCGCTTTCCCCAGCCTTGTTTGCCCTGGCTATTGAGCCTCTGGCATGTTTAATAAGAGCCGACCCCTTGATTAGGGGTATTCCGGTGGTAGGGGAATGTGATAAGGTGGCATTGTACGCAGATGATGCGCTCCTTTTTTTGTCGGATGCCGATGACTCTTTGGTTCGGCTGTTGGATGTAGTTTAGGAATTTGGAGTCGTCTCAGGGGTTTGTGTTAATTGGGCAAAATCTAATTTATTTTCTCTGGCAGGAAGACTGGTTGGTAATCTTTGTTTTATCTCTTCTTTGAAATGGACAGATAAATTTAAATATCTGGGTGTCGGGGTAACAGCTAGACCGGAAGATTATGTACCCCTGAACATTGATCCGATAATTGAGTTACTAAAAACCAAATCTAGAACATGGAAGAAACTTCCCTTATCAGTGACTGGACTGATAAATCTATTCCAAATGATTATGCAACCGAAATTTTTATATGCTCTTCAACATTCAGGAAAATAAAAAGATATATGACAACTTTGATTTGGGCTGATAAGCAGGATTTTTTTTTCTCTCTTTTTCACTTCTTCACTGTTTAGGGGATGATATAGTGGCATTAATAGTAGAATACGCACAAAGGTAGTCATAGTTATAATTGATAATGAGGGATGGAATGATAGGATTATTTGAATGACGATTAGTAGGATGAATTCAGAGAGAGAAAGGGTTGGTTGGTTATGGGGACACTTATATAAGGACACTAATACTATATTTAACAAGAGATTGAGGATAATACAGATATTAAATATTTAATTTATCACTGGAATTAGATTTGGAGTAATTGGTATTGGGTAAGGGAAGATAAAGTATATAATTTAGAAGAGTAAGGGTAAGTAGTGAAGTAGTGGGTTTTATTTATTTTTTTCCTTTTTTTTTCTCCCCTGAATAGCTGAGAGCAAAGCTACTTGTCTCCACTATTCGGCCTTCCGTGAACACCTTAATACGATATATGGTTCTAATAATGAATATACTGCAGTCTAAACTACACGGGGTATCGAATTAACACAAGGGATTAGTTCTCCTTTTTAATGGTGATAGGAATACTTGAATGTGGTTATGAATATGTATGTACTAATATATTATATGATATACACTGTTTTTATTTGCACTGTTTTGTAATCAAGAAAAAATGTACAATAAAAAAAAATATTTGTAGTTAATTTATCAATATGTTCTTAATCAATTGTGTTGTCTAGAGTTAGTACACAGTGGACACCCCTATTTGACTACTGTTGCAATCTATATTATGGCATGAACCACTCAACTCAGTAAAGAGTAAACAACAGTCCATCAGTACTTTAAGACATTATGAAGGTCAGTAAATATATAATGTATAGAGCTTTCAATGTATGCTCAAGTGCAGTTGCAAAAACCATCAAACACTATAATGAAACTGGCTCTCATGAGCACTACACCAGAAAAGGAAAGCCAAGAGTTACCTCTGCTGCAGAGATAAGTTCATTAGAGTTACCAGCCTCATAAACCACTACTTAACAGAACCTCAGCATAGAGCCCACATAATGTCTTCACAGAGTTCAAGTAGCAAACAAATCTCAACATCAACTGTTCAGAGGAGACTTTGTGAATAAGACCTTCATGGTCAGATTGCTTTAAAGAAGCCACTACTGAAGATAAACAAGAANAGAGTTGCTTGGCCAAGAAACAGATTTTTTGTTTCAAACATTGTGTCTTTGTGAGATGCAGAGAAGGTGAGTTGATGGTTTCTACATTTGTGGTTCCCACTGTAAAACATGGAAGAGGAAATAAAATGGTGTGGGGTTGCTTTGCTGGTGACACTGTTGGTAATTTATTCAAAATTCAGGGCACACTTAACCAGCATGGACACCACAGCATTCTGCAGCAGCATGCCATTCAAATCTGGCTTGAGCTTACTGGGACCATCTTATTATTTCAACAAAATAATAACCCAAAGCACACCACTAAGCTACGTAAAGGCTATTTGACCAAGAAGGAAAGTGATGGAGTTCAGATGACCTGAACTCCACAATCACTCAATGGTTTGGGATAAGTTGAACCACAGAGTAAATTTAAACAAGTGCTAAGTACCTCTGGGAATTCCTTCAAGACTGTTGGAAAACCATTTAAGGGCATAAATTAATAATCTGCGGGATTAGATTCTATGGTGAGGATTTTTCCACAGCAACCAATCATATTTGAGTCACATTCTCCATTATGTAAAATTAAACTGAGAGCTGTCATTAAAGCAAAAGGGGGCTAATTTATTTAATTCTAAAATATGAAACACTTTTTTATGGACAACATCATTTGTGTGTTCTTTCATAGTTTTGATGTCTTCAATATTAATCTAAAATGAAAGAAAATAACTAAAATAAACAAAAACCATTGGATGAGCAGGTGTCTCCAAAATTTTGACTGGTACTGTATTTATATTGAAATATAGAAACATAGAAAGTGAAGGCAGAGAGTGCCACATGGCCCCCCATTCTTCCCAGTTGTGTATTTAAAACTAAAGTGACATTGTTTTATTCTGAATTTTGTTTGAAACTCAGTATACCCTTATATGTATTCCAAGTGTGCTTGGCATACATTAAGGGTTCTATTGTACAGTATTAGCCTCTAAAACTTGTGATGGAGGCTATTACATTTATGAACTACCCTTTCATTGAAGTCATTCTTCCACACATTTCCTCTGAACCTACCACCCTCAAGTTTATACGCATGCGCTTGTGTTCTACTACCTGGCTACCTTTAAGTCACATAAATTAGTGACCCCTTATACCCTTTCCCCCTCTGCTGTTTCTAATATAATACCATTAATGTTATATTAAGCTTTAGAGTCTTTGCATCCTAAGTGCATGATTTTGCATTCTATTGCATTAAACTACAGTTGCCACACTCTTGACCATTTCTCCAGTTTATCCAAATCCATCATTATTTTTACCCCTCCTGATGGGTCATCTGCAAAAAGGCATANTTTTACCCTGAATATGATGTGTAATGTCACCAATAAATATTAAATAGCACCGATCCCCTGAAATTATTCTATTTATTACAACCCTTTGTTGTCTATTCTGTAAGATCATATCCACTCAACTATCTTTAATTCCAACTNTAACAGTTGGCAAATTTTTGCCCCACTGTATATATAAACACATATATAAGCACATCACATGGATAGGATAAAGTAAAGTTCTTCATTTTATAGCAGTATACACTACAGGTCAACCATTTAATGCTTTCCAATCATAAATCCCTTTGTCAAATCTCTCAAAACTTCTAGCTGCATAAAGAAGAAAACCCCCCCACCCGGGTCACAGCTGTCACCATACAAAATAAAGCATAGCTCTTTCTTTATTATGATGATGTTACCATTATGACTGCAAGAAACAAAGCCTCCTTTCCCAAGCAAGCCATGGTGAATGGATTGTCAAGTCTTTTTGCCGACTTAACAATCTGCCAAACTACAAAATGTTTGCAATTGGAACATGGCTCAAACAAATAACTCACATTCTGGAAATTAATGGCTTACACAACTTCCAAATTCAGAAATATAATCTTCCTGTTGCGAAAACTAGATACCCAAACCTTAACTGCAACAACTATTGGGAACAACTTCAATAACACAAGCAGTCACACTAGACCAATTAGAAACCAAAGGTGAAGGCCAAAGTGTCTAAAAATGAAACTTTTTCTTTCAAGAGTTAACCATATCTGTCTTTTAACCTCCATTTACCTAGTACTGTGTCTATTTTGACCCTGAAATATGACAAAAAAGTACCTGCTCCTATAGTCTTCTGCAGTTGGCACACCAACTGAAAATAGTAACTCTGGGCAGCCAGATTTCCTGTGAGGGCCTACCAGCAAAAAATAACCCAAGTAATTCACAAGGTCGTTATAATGTTTCCCAACCCATACAAACCAATGGAGAAAGGTGCTGAATGCTTTAAAAAAGGCCAATGAAAAAATTGGATACTTGTCTATATTGAAAGCCCCCTCCCATTGGAAAGCCCAGCTACTGCTTGTCAAGAGATAGTTAGTGTAGTGGAGAATGCACTACACAACTTTCTTAGGAATAAAAAATATGTCAGTTTGCAAAATAAAAATACACATATCTCAAAAATATCTCAAATGCATTTTGAATTAGAGGACATTGCTGTGTTCACACCAATACAGTCATCAAATTCCAGAAATGCCAATAATAGTGCTAAATCAAGCAGGGAACAATATTTATGTAAGGGGAATGTACAATATCCTGGCAGACTGAAGTGTGAAGCTTTTGTTGTAAATGTTTTTTTGTTTATGTTTATTTAAATGTTAATTAAACATTTCATACATTAATAAGATTGTCNGTATTTTTACTTACCACACCACATCCCATTATGTCTATTTCAGGCTCCCATCTGTAGAAGAATTAGACTGATTATTGTGATAGTTACTACTAGACGATCTTGGTATGGTAGGGACAGTGTTTTTAGACTGGGCTTAGCGCAGTGCCCCACTTGACAGTGTTTTTAGACTGGGCTTAGCGCAGTGCCCCACTTAAAAAACGTTGGGTGGCACCCCTAGCGATTTCAAGATGGCAATGTTTAGGGGAATAAACATCTGCCACCTGATCTTTAGGAGAATTCTACCTTTATTTCTTAAACACGGTCCTGACATTTTGGATCTTGTTTTATACCCACTCTATCCTTGTTCTGGATAATATGGAAGACTCACTTTGACTAGATCTTGCAATTCCCATAAGCAGGGATGCAAGCAATACACCTCTATAAAATCTTTCATAAAGTCGAGATTTCTAACAGATGCTATAATTGTTTTTGTTTCTAAAAAAATAACTATAGAATGTAAAANCACTAGTTATTTTCTTTGCATTATATGATGAAAATGACAGTAATGTAAAGTACGCACACAAGCTCTTTGTATGACTATCAAAGGAAAAAAAACATTTTTTTCAAAACACAAAAATATCATCTAAAAAATATTACGTATACAGAGTAATTATGTTATGAATAGATAAAAAAATTATAGAGATAATTTTTTTTCCATAAATAGAGGATAGTGGTGGTATAAAGATACTGTGTATATAGATGAATAG
>JABWIB010010844.1:14212-24937 GCA_016617825.1 Platyplectrum ornatum | reverse complement strand
GTATCTGTGTGCAACATGCAACAATAAAGTATTCTCCCTGCATGCACACACTGACATTCATTTTACCCCCCCTGCAATTCAACATGGTTTTACCCCTGAGAGTGTAACTCATGAGTGTAAGTCATGAGAGTGAAAAGCTGAATCCAGCCCATTGTTTGTTTGTTTATTTGTTTGTTTGATTTTAATATGGAAGACTGAACTGAATATTTTATGCACTGACACCATAATCATTAATAATGATGAAATATTTTGTCTACTATGGGAGAACACTAATTATTAAGTAAATGTGCATTTTTATAATTCTTCATCAGAGTTAATTGGGTTCATAGTTATCGATTACATTACATCAACCAAACATAAAAAGCAAATTACTTGAAGTAATATTTATGCTTTTGTAACAAATACATTCTTAGCCATAAAAATGAAGCATATACTGTGGAGAACTGGAAGGCCTCCAAATGAAGAGGGCGATCTGAATGTCATTTATGATTACTCATTATTACTTTATTACTTTCATCCTAGTTCCTACATGTCATTATAGCATACTTCAAATTTTGTGAACTCATTTAATTGATTTGAACTGTCCTTTTGAATCAGCTTAGAAAGATACACAAATAGTGTTATTATACCTTTTATAGTAGGAGATTGAAATTTAAGCTGCCACCTACAAATCTTTTATATATAGCTGAATTGCAACCGATTTGTGATAAATGAGTAGCAGGCGTTGGGGTACGTCTAAGTTAAATAAATTTGTCACAATTGTTGTCAATTACTGTATCGGATCAACAGAAAGTCTTATATAGCAAGCGCTGGTTTCTGTGTCACTGTGTGGGCAGTAAGTGTATTTGTGTCCCCTATATTACACACCCAAGTCACATTTAGAAAGGACACGGATTACAGCTGCAACGCGTTTGTACAAAAAGAACTGAAAGAAATTATTTGGCAAGTGGAGACGGTCTGCGATGGGTGAAATTCTACTATATAGCAGGAATGGAGTAACAAGCACTGACAGACATTCAATGACTGACAACTTCAGACCTTTCATGCAGACTATATGATCTGGGACTGTACATAAGATATGTTTTTATTATGTGATTCAGGTGTCGCTGGATGGTAACAGTGTTTTCTTTTTGTAGCTATTATCATTGATAACTGCCTTTCATTGACATCTTGCTTTTCTTGTTTTTACCTGTCTTACAGTATAGTATTGATGGAGCAATGTCATCATGACAAGATTCCGCAGAAGAACATGCATCACATTAGGTATATTCGTTTTGATTGTCTGTTCAATTATGATGGGCCTAAAGTCATTAAGGCCTAAATCTGCTGTATTTGGGAATCCATTTGGACTTGGCCTTTTACCTGAATTTCAGAAAATGACTGTTTTCAATAAAGAACCTGGCTTTAAAATGGACACACAAGAAGTTGTTGAAGCACCTGCGAAAGTAATAGTTTCCCCAAGATCTGCTGCTTTTGACATGGGGGAGTTACCAACTCCTAATTATAACCTCCATGTTTTCTATTATATGTGGTATGGGAATCCACAGTTTGATGGTAAATATATTCACTGGAATCACGACCTGCTGAAACATTGGGATGCCAAAATTGCTAATAATTACCCCACTGGAAAACACAATCCTCCCGATGATATTGGAGCTAATTATTACCCGGAATTAGGACCATACAGCTCCAAAGACCCTGCGGTTCTTGAAGCCCATATGAAGCAAATTCGATCAGCGGCTGTAGGTAATATCTTATTTTTTGTTATACTTATTATGACCATTGCCAGTTATACTTATACAACAGAAGCACTTCTTAGTAGCAAATTTAGCTTATCGGAAAATTTCTATTTATTGTATGAGGTATTTTGCAGAAACCGTACCACAATGCACAAAGTTGTGTAGTGTATTTCTAATGCTTATATGGGAATAGAAACATTTTTATCTTTACATCGCTGGTTTCCTGGAAATAACATTGGAATGGTTCACCTCCTACCCACCAAGCACTGTGTTTTTGTATAACATCATTATACTTTAAGTGTTGATGGATATCTCCTCTGGCCTTCATCTTAAATAATATGCTTGCTTGCCATAGTCTATTTTTTTTTTGTAATAAATTTACGGGCATGCACGTTTGAAGCTATCATTTTAATATCTGTGATGTATCCTTATCCTCTCCTGTTTTCCTAATTGTCTGGTGGTCATCTTCTCATAGATATCCCAGTGTTTTTATAATGGTCCCTCAGTGTGGTTTTATTTTCCTTCCCCTTTCCTGTTGATATTTCTACTTCTTTCAAAGTACATCTAAAGCTTGACTCTTCCCTCTTTTTATCAACCATATGGTGTCACTCCTCCTATCCTATTGTATACACCTTCATGATACCTTATTCCTTTATTGTAATGCACCTTAATTTATATGATGCTGCAAGGGCTCTACAGTGCAGAACCAGTATAAACAAAATAAGGAAAAAATTACTTGCTGCAGAATATTCCGGATATAACCTATACAAAAATATTTCCAAGACATAAACATACTTTACATATACAGTCTTTTGCTGGTTGAGGTAAAAGTCACATTTTAGTTTACATTTTAGTTTTTTGTAAGCAATAATGAATTATAATTTAAATGATTCAAATTGTTTCCATAGTGCTACATAAAAGGCTTGGAAGTTAATAGGGTGACATTATACCCACGTTAAACTATACATTGTTCTTCTGCTTTGCAGTCTGCAGTAACTATATTTTCCACACTGGAACAGTTTGAGCGATTTTCAGGGTAATTGAACAGTGTAAGACATAACAACAGTCTGAAGTGATAAAGTGCCACTAAAATCATGATCCATTGTTAAAATTAAAAGTGTTTAATGGTCCATGAAGAATGATCTGCAATCTGCAATACCTTGATGGACTATAACATTTGTATTTCTGTTCATAAGCATTGATTGGTTCATTGCTTTACAGATTTAGTTTTATTCCCTACTAATTTCAAACAGTGGTTTGATCCATTTGGAAGGATGTGATTTGGCCTGGTCCCAGTTAGCAATATGTGACAACACACACTGAAATAAACGAGTAGAATGAGTGTCTCCTTAACCATACGATAAATCACTAAAAATCCCAAGTCAGCAGCGAAAGTACTACAGTTCTATGGACTCTGCCACTCCATAGTCTCAAAAGTATTCAAAACAAAATAATTTTTTGTAGTACTGCACTAGTTAGGGAAATTTAAAAACAGACAAATTGATAAATAATACTGAATTTTATTCATATAATATACATTCTATAAAAAATATATAACAATAATAGGAATACTGGGGCCCCATACTCCAATTTGAAACCTAACCTGATTAGGTTGTATATATTGTAACAAAATAGCAATCCAATGTAGCCAATAGCCTCTGTTGTATAGCAATAAGCTCTCAGTGTTAGACCACACACTGATTGCAGCTTTCACTCCTCACAGGTGTTTAAATGTGGAGAGTATACAGACAGTTCTTTTATCTGCAGAGCACTAGGGAGCTTTGATTTCAGGATAATTTCAGGGCAGTTGTAAAAACGAGACAGTTGTTATGAATACTCACGGCCCTTTATATATATCAGTTCCACGGTATGTTGTAGTCCCGAGATAGTGCAATTCTGTGTGTATCCTGAGGTATGCAGCTTTTTAGATGTCCCAGAATATGCAGTCTTGTGGGTATCAGGTGGTTACAAAAGAACGCAGAGGATATGTCCTGCAGAGCAAGCACGATGACTTGTAATCACACCGACGATCAAATATGCTCTCCCGTGGCTAGAGTATAACCTGTTGGATGCAGGATCCTGGGGGCAGTCGGAGGCTCTATGCGTCGGGGGTACTGGCTATATACACCCCGCGTCACTTCAATGACTACTACCCACGTGTTGGTTCAAGGTTAGATTCAGATGTATAGATGGGAGTAGGGGTCCGCAGGTAAGCTCCTGGACACGTTTCTCCACGTGCTCCCGTGGTTTCCTCAGCAGGTAAGTAACATAGTTTCAGGATGTCTGTTTAAATAGTTGAGCCGACGTCACGTCAGAGTATTCAAATTCTTAAAGGGACAGGAGCTCAATTTATATCAGGCAATGATATATCAGAAGAGGCATACCTTCAGATGTATTACAACATTACAAGATACATAGATAAAAAATAAAAAATAATGAATAAAAATATAAATGGATATAGAAACAAAATAAGCAAAAAACGGAAGACAATAATGGTAATATAACCAGTATATAAAACGAAATATTACAAAATAAAATGTAAGATATGTATAAAATATATATATATATATATAGAAAACAGAGCTCGTATTCACAATAAAGACAAAAAACATCTATAATTTGTTATTGAAAATGGTGAAAAATTGGAATTTAGCAGCCAAAGTCAAGATCTATTGCTTCATTGAAGCCATCAGGAGAAAGTGTGGATAAGGTATAGATGCAAAATGATTCACGTGTACACAATTTTCTGTATCTGTCTCCTCCTCTTGCCGTCGGAGGTATAATCTCGATTCCCATTACTGTTAGGGAAGCTGGGTCACTATTATGAACCTCAGCAAAATGTGATGCTACTGTGTTTTTTGGATTTTTATTAATAATTGCCCTCCTATGTTCAAGGAAACGGCATCGTAGTGACCTTGTGGTCCTGCCCACATATTGAGTGCCACAGGGGCAGGACAGCAAGTACACCACGTACTCCGAAGAGCAATTGATAAAATTTTTCACCAGAAATTTTTTAGTATTAACAGTTTTAGAACTAAATTCAGTCGACCGGTGTTTAATATGATTGCACGTTAAACATCAGGTATGCCCACAAGTTCCCATTAGGTGGTTTCTTATTCAAAAAAGAGGGGGAGTTACAGATTATATTATTTTGGCTATCGTCATTCAAAAGATTAATTGTATTTTTCCGTTGAGGTTTAAGAAAGGAAGGCGCTAAAATTTGTTTGAGATTTTTAGCCTTACGGAATATTACCCTAGGTCTTGATGGGTGAGATTGCTTCAAAAGGGATCAAACATAAGAATCTCATGATTTTTTTCAAAAAATCTGACAAATTTTATGTGCTGATGTATTATAGGTTGACACAAAATATAAACTCCTGTCAAAAGTTTTTTTGCCTTTTTTATCAGGTACTTTATCTCTGTTAACATTGTTATTCCTAGGAACTTCAATATTAGACGGGCAGGGTGATGGTCCAATAAGTTCCTTCTGGTTCAGTTTTAAAGTCTGTTCCAGAGCATCATGCAGGATTAAAGGCGGGTATGATTTCTCCTTAAAGGAGTCAATCAAAGTTTCGGCTTGTTGGCAGAAAGTCTCATCTAGGGTACAATTCCGTCGTAATCTACGCAGTTGTCCCTTCGGTATATTGAGTTTCCATCTTTGGTGGTGGTTGCTTGAGAAATCCAAAAAATTGTTAGTGTCAACTGGTTTTATATATGTTTGGGTTATGATTTTATTTTCAAGCACCATCAACTTGATGTCAAGATAATCAATCGTCTCTCTACTCATCTGATATGTAAATTTTAAATTAGCTGTATTGAAATTTAAACTCTCCACAAAGGATCTCGCAGAATCCTCCGGGCCGACCCATATGAAGAACAGGTCGTCGATATAACGGCAATAGAGGACAAGCTCTGCGCCGAGTCCGCCCCCCCCCACACGGGTGGACTCAAAGTGGCCCATATAAATATTGGCAAAACTCGGAGCGAAGCGTGTCCCCATCGCCGTCCAGAGAATCTGTAAATAATAATGACCATTGAACAAAAAATAATAATTATGAGACAAAATGTATCTGATTACCTGCAAAATAAAATTTTGATGTTTCTCAGAGAGCGCATTGTCTGTACGCAAGGATTGGCCTACTGCCTCTTTACCACCCTCATGGGGGATATTGGTATAGAGGGCCTGAATATCACAGGTCATAAGAAGGAAAGAAGGTTTCCAATCAAATCAATATGTGACAACATGATTTTCTTCACAAGCATATATTATATATTTCCTATATATTTAAAATAATCTGAGATAATCTAAGAAGTACATAGCATAGGTTCAGGAGAATTAAGAGGTACTAAATTCCTGTGAAACATCAAGTACATTTATTCATGACTGAGTGGGATTTATTGAAGAGATATTTTAATGGGGGTAAAGGGTCAATAAATGTAGCTTCTTTGAGGTCACTGGATCTGGAACTTTGAGTGATGTTGAATCGATACAGAAGGGATAAGTTAGAGATAGTGAAGTGAAGGATTTGGTGTGAATGAATAGTGTATAATATTTGTTGTTAGGTTGCTGGTGCTATGTTTTATACTGTAATAGATACAGTTGGGCATAAATGAAATGTCTTACTATATTGTGGAAATCAGAAGAATTGTATAAAAATAACATTAGGTGACCTTTTTCTGGATAAAAACCCCATTCCTGCTTCCTTAATTTAAAAGCCGGCATAGTATAGCCGCTATATTCTGCCGCTATACAGATATACTCTGCTGGCTTTTTTATTCATAATTTGTAAATTAAAAAAAATATATATATAAAAATAAATATAAACACACATTCGTAGGAAAATGGCTGCTCCTTAGGCTTAAACCATCTATAAGACTGCACAGCATGGAAACGCTGCCCTTTTGTTATAAGTGCTCCTTCTGTCCAAGTGCAATCAGATGGATGCGCATCTCTGCACCCATCCGCTTGCCTGTTAAGCTACTTAAGGCCATTTGTTGTAGCACCACTGCCTGTTTTTCAGGTGGATGCACTATTCTGGGTCACCCCCTAAATGATGTGGTCAATCTAGTTGGTAGTAAGAGATTAATAAACAGAATACACTTGTAGTAGTAGTAGTAGTAGCAATTGTTATTAATATATGGTACACCAAAACAATAGTATAGTACAGTGGTTCCCAAACTTTCTCAGTTGAGACACCCTTAGGGTCTCCATAAATTTTTCAAGGCACCCCTAAACAAAATAATTTACATTTTTTTTTTTTTTTTTTGAGCCAATGTTTAGGTAAAGACAGAAATACTTCAGGTTGACATTAAATCTTGTGTAGCTCTTAAACAGGATGTAAAATTGTGCTTCTAAGTAACACTAGCAACGTGGCACCATGTCGGAAAGAACATTCTGCGGCACCCCGATGAGAGCGTTGCGGCACCCAAGGGAGCCTAGGCACACAGTTTGGGAACCACTGGTATAGTAGTATACAAGGGTTGTGGCTTATACCAGAATGCAATGATCCAGGACAATGCATTTAGTAAAGTAAGACACAACCCCTCAGAGCACATGAATACACTAAAGCCTATATTTACTAAACTCCAGGAATGCAAAAGTTTAGAGCAATCAATCAGATTCTAGCTGTCATTTTCCTATTACATAATAGAGAATAGCAGCTGTACCAGGATCTAATTGGTTGCTATCGCCACTCTTCCGTTCCCGCAGTTTAGTAAATCGAGCACGAAAACCCCTTGCTTGTGTGCTGTTAGTGTCTTCTACAACTACTGATTACCAGAGATGTAATATGGTTTATGAGGGTGCATTCTCAGTTGGGATGGTGAGATTCACAACTGGTGGTGCACCTTTACTTTAAGCTTGTCCCAACAACGTTTTCACGTAACATTCTCCGTCCAGATTTTATCGGCTTTATACTGGGAAATGTTGACATGTGGAGTCTGTTAGAGATGGATAGGTCTGTGAGCCAAGCGTGAGTGTCCTTAGCGTGACGTATCCTCCATGGTCTGCTGCCACTTTGTTATGATGTTGCTCCAACACTGACAAGAACCGGTTGATATTTAGAAGATCATTCCAAGCAGTGCTTAAGGAGTAATAACTCCTGTTATAGTTGACTGAAAATGTTCAATTTACACAATAAAGAACATCTAAAACTTAATTGATAGATGATAAGTCGTTTGTAGATAAGTAATAAAACACAGAGCCTGACACATTTCTTTGCCATACTGCAATTTCCTCAGAGAGAATAAATTCTTTAGGAAAGAATATTCTTAAATAGAGTCAATTTAAGCCGTTCATGCAAAATTAATTTGCAGTGACTGCCCCAGGCCCCAATCAAACAAGCAGTGACAATATGTTAAAACACTATATAATACACATACGTTTTACTAGTAAAACATAGACAGTGAGCAGGTATATTCAAATAAATAAAATATTCTTATCTATACATATGAAATTATGTGTTTATTTTAGTTTTGTTATTTGTCTAATTTAACCTTGAATGAATAAATAAAAACTGTTTACATTATAATGAATTTAATAAATTTTATTTCTTTTTGTTTTTATATGAAAATACAGTCTCAAGGTCTGGAAGTATGTTCTGAAAATACTTTTATATGTGTGGTGTATAAATGTATTTGAACATATTATGCTTGATTTATTTTATTTTGTAAATGCTCTTGGGGCATCAAATGTAATGGCTGTTACTACAAAAGCAGAAAGCAGGACATCCAGTGATGTCCTGTTGCAATCAAATTCTGGACATTTTGCATGATGTTTGAGAATTACATACAACAACACGTCAGGATACAAAGCAAGGGCTTCCACAGTACACTTATGGTCGCCCCCTACCAGGACCCTCGACACATGTTTCGTCCTGAGCTTCAACTTGGAGGTTCACCTTCAGCTTGGAGGTTGAAGCTCAGGACGAAACACATGTCGAAGGTGCTGGTAGGGGGCAGCCACAAGTGCACTCTGGAAACCCTTGCTTTTTATCCTGCTGTACTTGCAAAATCCAACTATTATTTATGATATTTGTTATCCTTGCTTTATTTGACGACTAATACTGAATAATGATATAAAATAGTTTTTTATGCATTGGTAGGAATCCATCATCTATCCATCGTGGTTTATTACATTCTGTATTATATATAGTCACCATTTTGCAAGGGGCAGGTTCCCTTTGCCTGATTTTTTCACAATTGCTGAAGGTGGTACTTGAGCAGAGCTGCTTGTGCACAACACAACTTTTTTAGATTTCATTCATATTTTTTTTACATTTTTCCTCATGGTTTTTAGCAATACGGGCACAATAGAGTATGCAGGGGCAGATAAATCTTTTTCCATATTGGAATAAAAAGTTATCTTTATTTCAGATGTTGACTAAGATATATATATATATATATATATCTATATCTATATCAACTTATATTTGCCCTCTTTTCAGAAATGATTTGTCAGAGATTGTTTACCAGAAGCTTGTAAAGCTTTAATGAACCACAAATTTTCACCAATGTCACTTGACGAATGTTATTTTTCAAGTTACCTCCTGATAGAGGCATCAGAAAATGCTTTCATCAAGAAATATATATATGAACATATTGCTAAAATAAAAATGTATAATAAGCCCTGTGTGTTACCAAGAACAAAACTGTTTTTAATGTTACAGGAGTGATATCGATCTCATGGTATCCACCACAAATGAGTGATGACAATGGTGTTCCAATGGATGATCTAGTGCCTAGTGTCTTAGACATGGCTCACAAATATGGCCTGAAGGTAAGCTTTTTCCCAAACCTGTATATCATAAGCCCCGTAGTGGAATACATTGTCACTATTATTTCACTGCTTTTGCAAAGTCTTCAACACAAAGGTCCCAAACTAGACAAACATATACAAAAATGTACATCCTACTTTCTGTAACTAGTCTCTAACAAAAACCTTACATACATATCTTACATTAACCCATCTTAATACAATCTGGAACAAATCAGATGTTTTTTCCAATTAATTATAACATCTCAGAAATAAGGATATGAATTTAAAATATCTCCACTTCTTGAGGAGCTCAGAAAAAACTTTCTCCAGTCATCATAAGGTAGATTCAATGAGGCTATAATTGCTTGCCCCTCATCAGTGCAGAGCAGGAAACTGGCTGGCTAGTGAGAGGCTAGTAGTGGCTGGCTAGTGAGAGGCTAGTAGTGGCTGGCTAGTGACAGTAGCTCTAGAGGCGGTACATTTTCTCCTTAGGGAGATCACAGTTATGGTGTATGGAGTCTTATAAAGGCCATGCAATGCTCCTGTATAGACCTGTAAAAGGTAGCCACTGGTGGTCCAGGGGAGGTGTTTACCTGGTATTCTTCCCTGTCGCTCTCTCTCTTCTGTCCTTGTACTGTTATCACCCTAAAGTGATGACAGATACCCTCAATGGATAAAGAATCTAAATAACACATTAGCTTTTTAGAATTTTATTACAAAAGATGATAACAAATTGCTCTACCTCACTTAAGCTAATTTTCTCTTAGTTTCACTTGTACTATTATGATACACTTAAATATTCCTATTTATCTACACCTATTATTATCTAAACTCTTATTGTTCCTATCTTACCTATATATCAGGTATAAATTGTATTTACATTATAAACAACAGAAGAAGTCACCGACTCCTTGGTGAAGGGGTTGGCCCCTAAAGTTTCAGAGAGACTAAGTTTGGTAACTGGCATATAAATGCATTTATATAAACACCATATTTGTGGTTATTGGAATGCACTGTGGTAGTTTTACAAACAGAAACCCTTTGTGCTTCTTCTGTGTATGCACAATGGTATCACACAAGGGTGTCACTCTTATGAATGCGGGTGTACACTTCCACTAGGGTTACTTCCCAAACATAGTTAATCCAACGGACAGGCTNAATAATATTTTCTGGCCAACTCTAATATACTTTACTGATGTTCTGCAATGCCAGTCACTGCTTTACACTAGC
>JABWIB010010841.1:4716-19417 GCA_016617825.1 Platyplectrum ornatum | reverse complement strand
TACAGTAAGAGAAAAGGAAAGGGTTCTTTACAATAAGAGAAGAGGAAAGGGTTCTTTACAGTAAGGGCAGAGGAAAGGGTTCTTTACAGTAAGGGCAGAGGAAAGGGTTCTTTACAGTTATAGAAGAGGAAAGGGTTCTTTACAGTAAGGGCAGAGGAAAGGGTTCTTTTCAGTAAGAGAGGAGGAAAGGGTTCTTTACAATAAGAGCATAACATAGGGATACAGCATAGAAGGGGAGGGTTAGGCTGCGAGGAGGGGAGTGTTAGGTTGCGAGGATGGGAGAGTTAGGGTTAGGTTGCGAGGAGGGGAGAGTTAGGGTAATGGAAGGGGAAGGTCATGGTGAGGATTATGATAAGGGTTGGGGCTAGGGATGAATATACCTGTTGTTCTTTTGCACCAGCAAATCTGCTTTCTTGTTAGGCCGCTCGTTGCTGTATGGTTTTCAGGAATGGCCATATGGACCACTTTCCTGAGGACCAATAACACATATGAGGGAAATATCCTTTCTAACATCTGTTATTTGTAATGGGGATAACTGAAGATGTGTTTTGTGTAAGTGTGAACTAATATGTGCCGGTGCATATTACTCTCATACCTGACGGGCGCTGTCATGATGTTTCTGTGCCGTTTTGCTGTTTTATTTTACTTATTATTTCAGTTCATTTAATATATATTAATTAACAATTCATTGTACAACCTACACCGAGATACTTTAACTTAATTGACTGCACTAGATGAAAAGCAATAAAGTCACTTAATCGATGACATTGCTGATCATCTGCCAATGACGATGCAACTGAGAGGCCAAAACTTAGAGACACAAAGAAGAATGGTTCCTGAGCAGACTGATCATAGAGGCAGACACGGCCCCTCACACACACTATAATATGTCTTTATATAACAAATATTATTTATTATATGTGAATATAAAATATACAATATATAAATATTCAGTGGTCGAAGTGGAAATTTAGAAGTGATGGTATGGACATATAGAAGTGGGGGTATGAAAACACTGTATGTAATAAAAGTCAATGGAGATTTGTATTTTTTTTATTACATCAGTGGGAGAAGTGCTGGTATGGCATACCCCCTTATACACCCCCACTTCGAGCCCTGTAAATATTATAAAAAAAAATAGACATTGCTGATAAAGAAAGAATAATAAGTCACTCGTGCAGAAGCAGAAGTATCCCCGAACCCAGCCCCAATTGTTTAATTTAAATTCCCCCACCCACCTAGGCCTAAATTTACTAAGCAGGGCGATTGCTGGGAGATTGAAAAGTGGGGATGTTGCCCATAGCAACCAATCAGATTCAAGCTCACATTCTCCAGTATGTAAAATGAAACTGAGAGTTTCAATCTGATTGGTTGCTATGGACAACATCCCAACTTTTCAATCTCTCTGCAATCTCCCTGCTTAGTAAATTTAGGCCCTAGTGTAGTTTAGATGGACTGGGAAGCACAACATACAGGTTAATAAAAGTGATGAACGAAGATAACAGAGAGACTAAAATAGCAATAATCACAGGATACTTATGATATCATCAATGCCAAGAATCGAGAGGCCACTTACTAAACATTTCTGTATTAAAACGGGTAAAACAGGCCCAAAAATCTGGGTGTAACAGGGCCCCAAGATTTCTGTTGCCGACCCTGGACAGCTGACCGCATTCAATCGCCCTAACCCATCCTCAGTTCATTCATTTAAATCTCCCCCGCCCACCTGCTGTATTATAGGTGGATGGAGGGGGAAGGACCTGCCCAGAGCATTATCCCGCCCTTGAAGATCCATCCAGCAACATCTGAATCATGTGCGCTGCCAATATATCGGCCCAACTTACGCCCTCTGGATTCTGGATCCCATTCATTGGGATTGGAATCTCAGGATGGTGCATTGTGGGATCCCGAGGGATCCGGCCACACAATAATCTGAAGCCTCCATTGCGTTTATTTCATATAAAGTCGTCTTTTCATGTCGTGTATCTGACACAATGTCTGCTCTGAGTTGCTGGTGACATAACGCTAACCTAATATATATTGGCAGAATGTTATGCACTCACCGATCTGGAATATCATTTCGAGCTGCACCGAGGATGCTGCACAACGAGAGTTATTTGATTTGCGAGAAAGTCATATATCATTGTTTTTTTTCCTTCCTAATTGCTTCTCTATTATCTGGCCGTGGAAGCAGAATCCATTAATCACTTGTGCGCTGATAATACCACCACCGAACTTTCTCCATTAAAGCAGAGAAGGCATTAGCCTGAGAAACATGGCAGCTGAGGAGGACGGCCGGTAAAATGTTTGGGTAGTGCACATAATAAAACCATGAAAAAGCTTTCATCTCCCGAGTACAGGGCCGCAGCCGTCCACGCAAATTATACAGCAGCCCAAAATGTATTCCTCCGCAAAGCGACGGGTCTGACACAGCGCAGCTCCGGGGTTAAGGGTCATATAATTACTGTAAATGCAGATACTCCGTAGAGGATTAATTACTCGCTGGATAATATGGCGCTCACAGAGCTGAACGGCTTTTACCGAAGCGCACTCTGGGATACGTGTTCCAAACCCAGGGGGTAGATATTCTTCACAGGGAGAGATAATATTAGAAGAGCAGCACGATACTGGAAGTATAACTGGTAAAGAGACCAGCCTCCCGCCATGAAGCGCACAGACATTAAACCAGGGTGCGGGTGGTGTTTGGACTGAACTGATGGGGGAGAGAAGTCTGATCATGGATAGGTGTTGTCCAGAGCCTCTGAAGATGGACTCCAATGGAAGCGATGTGTGATGATACCGGGTTCACCTGGCCCGAATACAGCCACTCCACCCCGAGGAGCCCACTATGACGGGGACACTAACCCAGTACTATCATGGAATTAAAGAAATGAAATTGGGTCAATTATTATCTTGCTGTCTATTCTGGTATATATAGGAAAGCAGTAACCAAATACTGGAATGAATGAATATTTCTTATTTATAAAGACTTTGAATACCAATACAAAAAATAGTTTTTATAATAATTAAGTATATTTTCGTGCTATAAAAAGAAATGTATATGATTTTGTGCGGCACCAACTTTTTGCCGTCTTCGCAGAGAATTGAATCAGCCCCTTTATTTCTACAATTAGTTTTTCCCTTTATTTCCCTTATAGACGTCTCTTAAATCATCAGCGTTATTATATATCCACCATTAATAGGAGACGTTTACTCATCACATTGAGACCCGGCTCCCGCTTGAGGTCGGGAAAACTCACTTTCCAGCATTGAAGTTTTCTTCTAATCCTCCGACACCGTAATTAGCACTTAATTTAAATTCTTAGTTGCCACTGACAATGTACACACAGAAGAGAAACAATACAAATACCGTGGGCAGCGCGGAGGAGATGAAAGACTTCCAGTCCTTATTAGCAGTAATTTGAAATTAAATTAGAGAATCGCATGGAAATGACAATGCTGCATTGTTACTAGAGGGTAATCACCGAGATAAAGGTGTTGCGCTCCCCCTCGATATCGCCGCACAATTACAATGTGATGTTTGTTAATGACGCTCGTGTGAAGAGTAACCTGTGATTTCCATCTTCTTCACACAATTCTGTGTATTTTGCTGCTGCATAATTAATGTACTTGAAAGACGAAGAAACATTTCTGAGCTGCGGAGATTTTCACAGCACTTAAACGATTTCCATAAATCTCTCCCAGACGCGCACCGCGACGCCATTCCACGTTACACCAGGTGAAGTGCATTATGCACCATTATGAAGCATTTTCAGGAGAATTATAACTAAAATAGAAAGATACCTTGTGAATTATTTAGACACCTGTTTATTGCTAATCAAAGTCTTCTGAACTCCCTGATTGCGGGAGGTTACTGGTGTGAACAGCCGGATGAACAGGGCTGCCAACAGGTAAAACCATAACACCATCGATTATCCTAATCCTCCCCTAACCTTTCCATTACCCTAACCCTCTCCTCCCCACAGTCTAACCCTTCTATGAACTAGTCCCTCTCTGCAAACTAACCCAAACCTTCCCCTTGTCCAATCTTCCTCCTCCCAGTAGACAATGCAAACAACATCCTTAACCGATATATATATAGTGGAGTGCAGCACCTGTGACTGGGTGTATCAGGTATATCAGTACTATTTCCCCTTTATCCCATTCCCCCTCTGGACCCACAGTTTTGTGATACATGTTCCTTCCTCCTCCAGTCCTGCTTGTAATACTGCAGATGTGACATTTTATAACGCTGGATTTATCCCCATTCTGATACGCTGTCACTCCATGCTGTCAGTCACTCTGAAAAGTTGCAGTTCCAGCAGTAACAGCTGGGTGGCGCATCAATGCAGAAGATTCCCATTGTCACTGGCAGCACAAGCTGTGTGCATTAATACAACCATTTCACGAAATCTACATGTGGTGGAGCCATACCACGACATGCATACCACGACATGCATACCACGACTTGCACACCACGACATGCATACCACGACATGCATACCACGACATGCATACCACGACATGCATACCACGACTTGCACACCACGACATGCACACCACGACATGCACACCACGACATGCACACCACGACATGCACACCACGACATGCATACTACAACATGCACACCACGACATGCACACCATGACATGCATACCACGACATGCACACCATGACATGCATACCACGACATGCACACCATGACATGCATACCACGACATGCACACCATGACATGCACACCACGACATGCACACCATACATGCACACCACGACATGCACACCATGACATGCATACCACGACATGCATACCACGACATGGCGGAATTTACACCTTATAAATTCCTTATATACGGATGTCATCTCCCAGACAACATCTCCATGCGTATAGACCAGGGGTTCTCAAACCTGTCCTCAGGGGCTGCAAACAGTGCATGTTTTCCAGGTCTCTTCACACTCACAAGTGATATAATGTCTGCACCTGTGGACCTATTCACATATGTCAGGCAGTAATGACCCCACCTGTGCTCCAGCCCGGAGACCTGGAAAACGTGGACTGTTTGCGGCCCCTGAGGACAGGTTTGAGAACCACTGGTATAGACCATTGACTAAAGGAAGTGCCCGGCATTAGCTGTAGTTCCCTGGCTGCTGACTGTATGTATTTAAAGTATGGGTCAGTATGGTGTATAAAAATCTAAATAATCGGACATAATGGATGAGACGCGAGGCTCTTATCTGCCGTCACTTCGCATGTAACCAGGTGTAACTATTAGACCAGTGGGAGGAGAACGCACAGGACTGTACTGGGGTAAATGACCAGCAATTTGCATTTATCACAGAGCCGCCATCTTTGCTGGGGGGGGATCAGTATACTATAACATCCACTGACTCTCCGGCCGCCGGGAACCAGACTTCAGTCTGTCAGACTCTCCCATTGATGTGTTGCTAAAACTTAATCGATCTTTTCCAAACTTGAGAGACTCGGCCCAGTAATATCATTACCTCTGCGCCACAACAAGGTCACCGCATGTTGCAAGTGACAGCTGTCACTATCCTGCTGTGAGCTGCTATTTCCTATCATGCGGCTTCTCGTTATAGGGTCATTATTACATGTATTTATACATGAGGGAGAAGAACACTTCTCAGGCTGCAGAGATGATTCTATGTAATAATATTTATGTCCATAGCAGCCGAAACCTCCATAACACAGCAAAGCACCAGTAACAGTCCTGCGACCCCAGCTTACAATGAGCCGCGGTTATATCACAATCCGGCATGTAAATAGTTACCCAACATGGGAGGGCGCCTGCTGCTCCTCTATAGAATGGTCGCGCCTTCCTCTCCTTTGTGAACCTAACGGGGGGGCAGGGCCGCCATCAGGGGGGGAACAGCCGCTATAGTCCCGGGCCCGGCCACCCCCCCAACTCCCGGCAGTGTCACGGCACCCTGTACTCAAAGAGCGCCGGCCGTCATGTGGGGGGCCCAGCCACCCAGGACTTTATGAGTCCCAGGCCCGGGTGATCCTGGTGGCGGCCCTGCTGGGGGGCACTGGGGGTCTTGGATAGTTGTGGAGGGGGGGCTGTGATAGGTCTCTCCTAGGGTGCCCAGAGACCTAGCACCATCACAGAGTGCACCTACATCAATGTTACGCCCCCAGTCCAGGCAACTAGGGTCGTAAAGCTCCGTATTCGGCAAACCAGAGCCAGGTTATGGCCACCTATCCCAGCACCTTCTCAAGATCCAACACCTGACAGCGCAATGTGTCCACATATATTGCATTTACCCATCTCCTGAAGAGCCACACATGTCAGGGTGTGTACTGTCCCGACCGGACTCCCAGGTCCTGTCACTCTGCTGTCTCTGAGGTCCTCGGGCTCTGCTGGTTCCCTCCAAAACCAGAACATGGGTGCCTCCATCTTGGATTCTGTCACCTGCTCCCTTTCAGCCAGATAGAGAGCCCCGTCAGCCCAGCTGACTGCATCGTCCAATCAGAAGGCGCAAGGATTTCCTGGAGCACTAACAATTGCCGGTGCAACGCCGAATCTTCAGATGCCAACCTGGTCTCCAGCCGTCTTCTATCTATATAATAGATTCTGCTCAGACAGCATATACATTTCTGCAGTCTGGTCCCAGCCCGGATCCAATATTACCGTCCAATCCCAGCCCGGATCCAGTTATCCAGTCCAGTCCCAGCATGGATCCACTTATCCAGTCCATTCCCAGCCCAGATCCAATATTCCAAAACAAATTCAGTTATCCAGTCCAGTCCCAGTGCGGATCTAGTTATCCAGTCCAGTCCCAGTGCGGATCTAGTTATCCAGTCCAGTCCCAGTGAGGATCTAGTTATCCAGTCCAGTTCCAACCCAGACCCGGTTATCCAGTACAGTCCCAGTCCTGCTGCAGTATTCCAGTCCTAACCCAGTCCGGATCCAGTTATCAATTCTGACAGTTCTTGGATCCAAAGGAACATCCTCAAACGTTTCAGTACAAGACCCCCAGCCCGGCTCTAGAGACCATAATCTGTCCAAACATCCTCAGGATGACACTCACGTTCGGAGGGAAATCAGTGGCTTTCCCCGGGGTTTTCTTTTCTATTCAAATCGTTTCATGTGACGGGAAAGTCTTTGAAGTGCGATAATTGTTGACACATGATCGCTCTCTGTCAGCTCCGCACCTCGGCCTGTGCCATCCATCTCTCTGTCTGAGAATCACGGATCCGGTAATGAATGCGCCATCTCTGATATAAAAACATACAGATGTCTGCAGGAGAAAATCAACATATTAGTATATAGTCAGTTCCGACTGGATAAAATATAGATTGTGTAGTCACGGCTTAATTAGAAAACAGTTGGGAGGAATGTGATTTATAACATAGGTGGAACGTTTTGATTGATTTACTAAAGTTAGGTCCATCCATCAAAGAAACAGTTATAATGGAATATACAGAAGGTGCAAAGTCCTGGAAACTCTGCATAGATTCACAATATTATATTTAATATAAGGAAAGTAAAGGTTTCCATACAGCTCCCCTCCAGCAGGTTCAATGTTATAATAGAGCTATATATTCCGCATCTAACATGAGTTTAAACTTGATGCAAATGTATTTACTCACAGGGGTCATGCTTTATTCTCCGAAGGCCACCAGTCTGCTAAGGTCACGACATGATGACATCTGTACTGGGACTGACCATCAGAGCAGCCCTGGTGCCCACCATTGTAATGACAGGAACCTTGGACTGGAGGGTCACTTATGGAGGTGAGTGGGTGGGCATGTAGACCCTCCTCTACTCCCTGTTATGGGCCCATATGCCCCACAATGAGAATGGCCATGACCTGATGAGTTAATAAATCCTGAGGATCCATCACTGAAACCTTTGCTCCACGGTTGATCAGTTGGGTTTGGAGGAGAGACTCTTTCTCTGCCCCGTTATGTTAGGTGCTTCCTTCACCCAAGGTATTGTTACTTCACTAGGAAGAAAGTACATGCTTCATGTTTGCGAGGAGAACAGACCTAACCATGTTTGGTGATCTACCTTATTACCTACGATGGGAGCCCTCTCTCTCTTCCTCCTTCACAAGTAATTCTCACCTGACAACCAACAAGTTGGTCCTCATATCTTTATATGAGATAACTTAGAACAGACTACACATACCTCCTGTATGATTAGGCCTACATTATAGACAGCAATACAACACCTGAACTGCACTATAACTACACCCAAGCAGTGTCTGACTGGGGTACCTTGGGCCCACCAGAGGAAATCATTCTTGGGGCCCACCCTCAGCTATAAAGAAATAATGCTAGGTCTTGGGGTCCACCATAGGATTCTTCTGTTCTCTGGTGGGCCAGTCCGACGCTGCACCCAGTTCACCTGCACAGTTCAGTGCACCATTGGTCCAGTACTAGGGCCCAGTGACCTTGATGCTCATTACCCAGCGGTTGGTTCAGTACGTGGACCCATCTTTCCCTGGTCAGTGCTGAGAGAGTAGGTGTCTGGTGTCCCCTGAGCTAGCCTGTTAGAAAAGCCGCCAAGGATTTACCTGTATCAATCAGTCCATGGTGGTTCAATGGAGGATGCGTCTATCATGGCTTGTACCTATCACCTCCCCATTCTGAACTTCGGCTCCTTTGATGGCTGCCACGAGGAGGTGGTGACAATGATGCCTTCCATGGCACAGCTACTTGATCCTGCCATCCTGAGGACCAGGCAAGCATTTGTCTACAGTTGGACCCGGTCTTAACATTTTAGATCTATTACTACATAAAATGATGGAAGATCAGAAGCGTTTATCATACAGCATTCATAATTGTCGCCTGTACTGTCACTTTGACCCTCACAAGTCTTTGGTTCGTCCTCCATCTCAGGGGCTATCATTAGCTGCGGCATCAGGACTGGATAGAGATCAGACACCAGATCACAAGAGCGAAATTGTAATATCAGGCCATATGACGAGCCCAGTATAAGTCTGGTCTATAATGTATATTAATGTTTCCTATCTCTGCCCTGATCACATTACCTGGAAGTGACATTTCCGATAGGCGACCTGGACAGAGCTGAAGTTACCGGTGACCTTGCTGGAGTTGTCTTGCGCTTTATTAGCAGCTCTTGGCAGATTGTCACCGATAAGGCTCGTTATCAGGGGACAGAGACAAAATATGTGATAGCTCATCTCACACAGAACATTTTTATACATCTCACAGGGAGATTTTACCAGCAGTGACAGAAACGCATGAAATGGGCTCCAATAAAAGGAGTCTGGATATTCGGATTTATACATTTCTATAACACAAATGAATACAGAGACATTGAAATAAATCATAATGACAATAAATACAATAAATAAATCTGTATTTATGTTTATAAGGAATGTTCTAGGCTGTTATAAAAAATAAATAAAGGTGAGTGAGGGATATTCGAAGAAATGAAATATATTTGGGGGTAAACGTAGAAGAAGCTACAACCTACATCCGATGGGGCTGATCCACAGTTTAGATCCGTTACATAAAACCAGCGGCAACTCTGACAATAGAAAATAAATACAGCTTTATTTAGAGTTTAGCCAGGAAATATCTTCTCGGAACTCTAATTCTGTTTACATAATATACAATCCCAGCGACTTAACGCGGATTTGCCGAGACGCCGACTTTGCTCCTATTTTTTGCTGTTACTCAGAAAATCCAGATAAGCTTCTGATGTGGAACATGAAGCAATAAAAATAATACACAAATACAGAAAACATCTGCAGCTCAACTTCAAAATACTTTAAAAGGAAAGTTTATCAGTGTGTGTGCGCTATCTTCTATGCATGCAATAAAGAGAGAGAGAGAGAGAGAGGAAGAGAGAGAGAAAGAGAAAGGGGGGAAGAGAGAAAGAGAGAGAGAGAGGAGAGAGAGAGAGAGAGAGAGAGAGAGAATAATGTGGGTATGACCAGTATCAGACTTCCATCATTTCTAACGACATCAATGCAGTTAAAATACATGCAAGTCTTCTCTCAAGCTGCCCCTCTTCTCTGGAATGCTCTCCCACAATCCATCATCCCCTAGTCTACAGACATCTAACACATGGCATCAGCTCTCACCAGACATCCACCCTGTACAACTGGCCCTGACATTACAGATCTCTATTTCCGATGCTGACTGCATTCTGCATTGGACCAGAGGTGACGGACTGACCTCCTGTATACATTCAGAATCCTTGGGGGCAGTTTCAGAATGTGCCTATATTAAGCAGGGGAGGAGCTTGTGAAAGTACTTACAGAACGTTTTGCTGGCGATCATATGATGCAGTTCCACCCATCTGACCCACTATGCTCTCAGAAGGTCTGGGTAAGGGATACGACTGTGGGTGCACTTCAGAGGGGGTGTTACCACCAATCTTATACCCTAATGATGACTAATATGGTGAATATTATATAATAGGAGATGTATACACCTGGATATTTGGATAATATTGACATTATCCGCACAATATTACTGTAAAGATCTATATATAACGCAGCATTATTACACGTCCGTGACTTTGTAACATTTGTGATTACAGTAAACGCCAATAACAGGGAAGCAGCGATCAATATGCAGACAATTGGTCAGAGATGACATGTATCGGAGAAGCGTCCACATCAGGATTCCTTTATCTCATTCTGGACGTTTTACCAATAAGACGCTTAATATGAAAGTCTATCCTGAACGTATCTGCAGAGGAACATGGACGACGTCTGCGCCAAGACGAGAAATTCACCCATCAAAACATTCAAATGTTTATACTGTGTCTTCTATACAAGAAAATCAATGCGTAGTACAGAGGGAGAAAGCCATTAGTATCATGTTTTATATTTCTTTAACAGGGAAAATCAATAGAACAACGGTAACGAAACCTTAAAATATAATGTATTTCATAGAGATAAGACTGAATGACACAGCACAGAGCCCTCCATGTATCTGAGGCAGAATCCAAAGCACGTGCCTGCGGGTCTGTCCTTGTCTGAGTCAGGGGGATCAGTCCAAAGGCGAGCAAAGCATCTCAGCGTCATTTGCTGACCAGCACAATGGGCCAGATCCAGATCTTTAAGTACTATTGACTTACTCAGGAGTGGGTAAAACCATGTTGAATTGCAGGGGGAGGGGGGGGGGGTATAATGAATGTCAGTGTGTGCATGCAGGGAGAATACTTTATTGTTGCATGTTGCACACAGATACTGACCAGCGTTACTGTTACNGAATACTTTATTGTTGCATGTTGCACACAGATACTGACCAGCGTTACTGTTACACTGTTATTACACTTGTGCTGGAAACATCATCTCTCACCTCTAATACTGATTACTACTAATGACATTTAGGCTTACCGGTAACGAGATTCAGATACCAAGCACCGCCTGGAATAATGGACCGGACCTGAGGAACTTCTGGCTACCTGAGACGTCTAGTTAGTAACACACAGATTGCGGATGTCTGGTGCATATTGTGGCAGCGCACATGTGGATCCCTCAGTGTACAGATATCCGTCCACTGGACTGGTCCTGTCCCACCACATCATTAAATGATACGGTATGGGTGGGATTGGAGGATCGGTTGGGATTAGTCCTCGCACTGACTGCTGATCTGGAAGGTATGGCAGTGCCAGTACTGATAAGAGAGGAGGAGATTGTGCAGCTGTCCTTCTCGTGCAGAAACTTGGATCTGTTCCGCAATGATTTCCATTATATATATATATTATACCTTATAATATTTTGAATATATTTTACATTATAATTTTATGTTCAGAGGATATAAGCCGGGGAGAGGATGCTGGTGCTTTACCATCGGGAACTTTCAAAGAACAGTCTGTAATCTATAATCTGGGCATCTGCGGAGCGTCTGTTCTGCGGCCTCCCGGTATTTTCCAAACCCGCACCCATCATCGGTGCAACATATACCCAAACCCAAATGCATATAATATAATTCTATGACCTTACATGAGGGTTTGGGGTGGGGGTGATTCCCTGGGTTTTGGCAAGGTTCAGTAATTGAGTCTGCGATGACCGTGCACTTACACAGTATAAAGCGGACGTGAGTCTCAGCAATGTGTGGGGGAGCCCAGGGATATTTTACACGTCTTGGGAAGCCCTGCTCTGTCCGCCCTGGTTTACATCATTAGTAAAAGGGTTAATGGAGTAAGTCAGCCCAAGAGCTGCGGTTAAGAGGCGTTGGACGGGAGCCAGTTTGGTAATGGCCGCTGAGCTGGGAATTGAAGCAGCACTGAGTGCACCGCTGTTTTATAAGTGTTGTTAGTGAGATGAGAGGTGACGGAGGAGGAAATATTTTTCATGCGGGCGGAAGCGTTTTAGAAGAGAGAGCGGAGGATAAACAAAGGATGAGGCCGCGTAACGTGCGCTGTGACCATATGCAGAAAGACGGGTGCAGGCGATCCACCTGTGTCCGCACCTGTGAGCTCTGCGCTACTAGACGGGTGGGGGCTGAGCCAGAGTTTGGGAATAAGGGGATAAAACAGGTGCAAGTCTAGACCTGGGCAAAACCAAACATTGAACTGCAGGGGGAGATAAATATAAACTGTGACAACAGAATTAGAGTTTCCTAGCTCAACTCTAAATAATAAACTAAACATAAAGCGGTGCAGTTCTTCCATCCTGTGTGCAAAAGCAAAGTGTCCCTTTTCATGCATCAGAGTTATAATTCACACGCACCCCCACAATGCAGAATGGTTTTTCTCAGAGCTACATTGGATCAGCCCCTAAAAGTATCCTTTATTCTTACTGATCACACAGCTGTCAATCAATCAGCTCTCATACAGCGTGCTCTGCATACACTGCGTTGATCACATATCGTACTCAGCCCTGTAGGAATATAAATACAGAAATTCATTGTTAAGGTCTTTTATGTTTTATTTAAATAAAAATCTTTTTAAATAATAATATAAAAATAATAAAAATATTTAACGTTTCAATGTTTTATTAATATTAAACAATATGTAAATAAAAGATATCAAATATATAATTATATAATAAATAAATATATATATAAATAAAACCATTCTCCATAAAATACAAGTAGAAGTTACTTTGTTCATGTGTGTTTGCTGTGCGGCAGAGATCAGGGATTTGTATTAGTAAATAGGATTTTTCTGACATTCAGCTTCTACCTGTGAACTCGCCACGTCTGACACTTTCGCTGTGAAGTCTCTCACCCTGTCATGTCAGCAGCCAACTCCAAGCGGGCGAGTGCCGGGATTATACAGAGTATCACAGGCCGACTGCAGGTCATTCCGCTAACCTGTGACCCCACCACCTCCAATGTACAGGCAGTGATAGCGATATGCCCTGCAGAGATATAGATATATAGATATATATATATAGTGACAGATGACTATGCTGGGATATAGATGACTATGCTGAGATATAGATGACTATTCTGTGATATAGATGACTATTCTGTGATATAGATGACTATGCTGAGTTATATGTGATTATGCTGAGATATAGATGACTATGCTGGGGTATATATGACTATGCTGAGATATAGATGACTATGCTGAGATATAGGAGACTATGCTGAGATATAGAAGACAATGCTGGGATATATGACTATGCTGGGATATATGTGACTATGCTGGGATATATGACTATGCTGGGGTATATATGACTATGCTGGTATATATGACTATGCTGGGGTATATATGAATATGCTGAGGTATAGATGACTATGCTGAGAGTGAGGGACAGAGAGAGGTGGAGGTTCTGATCCAGTTCACTCCTGGGTTTATAAATACCCAATGAAAAAGTATGATCCTATTGTGCATCACATGGGAGGGTGGGTGGGGGAGGAGTCTATCTCACGTGACACCCTGCGCTATATCATTGGGGTCATTTCACACTGTAACAAATGAACAGGTTTATAAATGAAATAATGTCAGGACAAAGCAGTTAATGACCCCCATCGACCCCATCGACCCCCCTCTATTCTGCCCCTGGGAGGGGGGGGGGCTATGTAAAATAAGCTTTTCTTTCTTTGCGTTGGATTATTGCTGCGATTATGAGAGGAGACAGGATTTACCATCACAGATTTCATCCAGCGCTCAGAATCAGAGGAGATTCCGGGTGACCTATTTATGGTTCAGAAATCTTGGAATTAATAAATGTATTTTTTAAGCAGGTCTGACAGCAGGTAATCAGGGAGATTATCCGCCAAATGCTTCTCCCAAACCCGTCTGGCCAATAGCTGAGGAGACGATGCGAGTGGAGAAAGTTTCTCGGAAATGTCACATTATTTCCTGTGATTTACTCTGTGAAGTTATTTGTAGATTTGTCTTATTATTGTCTGTCAATCTGCAAATAGAGAATTGTCTCCACTGCAGACTGTGGCCCTAAATGGGATTACTGCTCACACTGAGCATGCCCAGAATAAGATATTACCCATAACGCTCAGGGCCGAACTAGCAATGGGGATAATGGGACTACATCCCCAGGCCTCCATTGTCAAAAAAGGCCCATTGTGCTGCAGCTAATAATATCAGTGTGTACAGAGGACAGGGACTGATCAGATATAATGGCAGCCTGCTCTGTCTCAGTGTGTACAGAGGACAGGGACTGATCAGATATAATGACAGCCTGCTATGTTTCAGTGTGTACAGAGGACAGGGACTGATCAGATATAATGGCAGCCTGCTCTGTCTCAGTGTGTACAGAGGACAGGGACTGATCAGATA
>JABWIB010010835.1:0-17256 GCA_016617825.1 Platyplectrum ornatum | reverse complement strand
AACAACACTTATCTTTCAGCTGCTGCTGCCTCAACTTCCAGGCGCCAAAGAGAGGGTCGCTTCCTGTGAGTTTGCTAGATAAAACCTTCTCCCCTCCTGCGACCCTCCTCCCTCCGGACACCAGCCAATCCCCTGGATCCTAGGTAGGTGACCTCTACTTCACCCCACACTCCAGGAAGTTTAATCTGCCTCGAGTTAAATGTATTAACCCTTCAGCCCACATAGTAGTCATACTATTTTTGTGTAATCTCTAATATATCCCATATATATTACAGTATGTGTATACAGTGTATACCCATAATATAGGTAACTGGAGTAGACACACTATATAAAGTACATATTGGGTATTTATGTATTCTGTGAAGGAACATACAATATACTGTAATATATACATACATTGTAGAGTACCATCTCAGACCACTAATTTGGTTTATACAGTGTGCCAGCTCCTAATACTTAATATAACCCACATGTAATACATGGGCAAGCAGAACTCCATTCCCTGTGCTTGACACCGAGATTATCCTTGGTTTCTCGAGTAGGTACCCTTGACGACCTCCTAAAATCATCTAATGGTAGAACTAGCCCTGGACTTATGCCACACTGCCACTGATCCCTTTTAATCAATCCATGAAGAGGGGATATGGAATCTCAAATTGATTATTAAACACCAGGTTGGCCCCTGTTTGATGTTACTTTTGTTTACATTTACATATACAGTACCACTCTAGTAAATAAAACCTATGGAAATGTGCTTCATGCACATCTCCATAGACTAGCATGGCTGTTACACTAGCATAGCTGACAAAAATATAATCAAGTCTAATTATTCACAAATAAATCAGCTGAATTTGATTGGATTAAACAAATACCTATGAATAGCCATGGCAATAATGCATTTTGTAGGCACAGCAATAGCATTTCAGTTGGAGAGCTCGGTAACCTGCAGTGGTTTATGTTTTGATATGAAGTTTTTTTCACAACCTTATGTGGAATCTGAGCCGCCTGAAAGCGCTAGATGAAAGTGAAACTCCGAGCACAGGTTTTCTTCTCATGTTCTGAAACCATTGTTATTGCAGACAGTAAGCTTTAGAACATATTAACTCTTGCCTGATACTGATATTTCTATCTGCGTGCACAGAATAAATGACAGTAAACAGCGGGTTTTGTAATGTATTCAATTTGTATGCACCACTTCTCCTGATTGGTTTGCTGCAGTGGTCAATGTGGAAATATATATAGTATATAGTAGAACTAATCGTTAGGACAAATCGTTAGGCAATAATGTTTCTTTGTTCATCTTTATTAAAAGATAAAGTTTGCTGCTATCACGGTGGCAAAAGGCGCAGGGCTTGTGTGGAGTCAGGGTAGGGCTTGGGCAGGACCTGGGTGGGACTTATTTCGGCTGCCAAAATGTTGGATGGTATGAATACTTCCTAGAACAAATAGACATTGGTGATTTAGGTATTCAGGTAAATAAAAATCAAGTCCCATAATGTTCACTTTACTACACTAAGCGGAAGGTCTGCTTAAGCATGAGCATCTGCCAGGTGTAGGAGATAAGTAGAAGGCCTTCCTAGAACCAGCACTCAACAGTCACAGCACTTGATGACTTCTGAGTTGAAGAGTTCACTACGCTAAAGGCAAGCCTGTGGATGAGAAGAAGCATAATGCAGAATGTGCACTGTATCTAGCATTGGTGCAGAATCAGAATGTTTCAAGCCTATAGCTGTAAGACTGCGCTTCCATGCCCTGCACTTCTCTCTAGCTAGGAATTGCGCTGGCTATAAATAGTGTCCGTTACATCATATTGATCATCCTGATTTCCTACCCTCACCTTTATGGAGCATCATGAGAATGATGTGAGCCTGGGTAAACCATAATTCATCGTGTGGACTGTAAATGAATGACAATTATAATTATATATATGTAAATACTTGAACATTCTGAACTGTTTTGTATTTCAGGTGGATGCATGGTAAAAATGATTACTGCCCATGAACCAGATGTTTTGCAGGGCCCTAGGTGAAAATGTTTCCAGGGGGGTATGGGGGGGGCAACAACAGGGAACAGAACAGGCATTATATATATGTGTGTGTGTGTGTGTGTGTGTGTGTACACATATACACACATATATATATACATATATATATATATATATATATATATATATATATATATATATCTTACATTGGGTGGGGACGGGAGCTGGACAGAGGCCACAGCAAACTCTGTGTCGGCAGTGATCCTTGTGCATTGCACGCTGCTGACATATTTCAGTAGCGCATTGGTGCTGAATGCCAGGCTGGCATGTTTACTGAAGCACAGACGCGGCTGCCGGCCAGCAAAGCATCAGCATAGCGCCCCGCAGGCATAAGAATGTCAGGCTCTGGTAGGTAAAGTCGTATAGCGTGGGGCCCTTATGGACTTCTGACCGCACGGTGTCATAGGCGGCTGCCTATATGGCCAAAGCCTAGGGCCGCCTCTGCTCAGATAGAGAGTATGTCAGAAAGGTAGGCGCACTGCTGCCTATTCGTTTACTTGCGCATCCAATTGCTATATATATATATATATATATTTAAATTATAAAAGGTGTGTTTTTCTCATTTAAATTGTAGCAGTAGCAGGATAAGCTGCTGGCGCATCCACCATATGGTTTCAGAATCCTAGAGATGGTGTAAGTCATGGTATCGGTATACTGCTACTACATACTGCACACTGCACTACAACATTGCAACATAACTTTTAAATGAGGTTTTTAACGCTGCATATGTGCTTGCGCTAAAACCTCTAGATCAGGTCTTTCATCCACTGCGATTCAACATGAGTTTGCCAGATTCAGATTTCTACCTTCTTTCTGTCTTGTGTTGTTTCTTTTCATCTCTGCATCATCCCTGTTGTGTGCAATTTAATGCTTGACTGTTCACTGTCAGAAAACATGTTAATATTAATTTCTATATACCGAGCATATGTATAGCTAAACACTGTGCAAACAGCCCTAGTCCTGTCTATTTACTTGGGATTGCTAATTTGAATCACATTTGCAATTCTAAAGAAAATGACCCATTTTTCAAGAAATAATTATAGCACGTTTACAGAATACAGGCTCAGAAAAATCATAAGAACTATATAAATACATGACTAAATAAATGAATACTATATGAACAGACTGGAAGGTGTCTCCACTTTCCTCTAATTACATCAAATGAACACGAGTTCTTGAAGCTCGACACAGACCTCAGGACATATGGTCAAAATCCAACAGACAAACCCCAAGAGATGGAGAATAATAAATTGTTTCCAGCGAAAACAGCTTGACATCCGAAATGATCGTCCTAAATGCTACTGATCTCAAAGCCATTGGCATGATACCCCCATAGGTGACCGGTTTTTACATTGGCCCCCTGCGAACAATAGATTAATATTAAATGAGATTATTAATTATATGCAAAAAAAAGTCCTGACATATGTTTAAATATTTATAATGTAAACCAATTAAGAAAGACTGTTAATTTGCACTGGGAGAATGTATTTATATAACTCTGTATACTTGCTATGCTCTAAAATGTCATTATAACGAAAGTTTTCATAATTAGATGTATTTTAATAGACTCATGTAAAGGCAAAGCATATGATTGCTCATAGTAATGTCAAGTTCATAGAGCTTTGACACCCAATAAATGAGGTCATCTAATGTGTTGCCAAAAAAGTAAGTGATTTGGCATATGCTACCTTTTTTGTAATTACTGTGATAATAAAAATCTTACAGGTCCATATTACCATGGTAACTGCTGAAGCCAATCATGTTTTCATGTACTGTATCAATACCAATTAGAAGCTGCAAGAAGACAGATTCCTGCGATCCGACACATCAATTATTGTGATCGTGACAAGCACGGAGCATGCGGCAGGTATATGTAAATGATGATAACAGGACATTAGTGATTTTTACAAATACTTGTGCTGTGGTTCACTGCAGTGCTATCAGCTTGCAGCTGCTTCCATGTAGGATGTGTGACAGCCAAGCCTCTTATATCTGGTACAGATTGTCAGCCTGGGAGGATTATACAACTCAGACCTGGCACGGAATGAATAAATGCACTATGTTACACCTCCTTATTTTTCCTTTATTAGCACTTGCAAGGCTGCAGCTGATGCCAGTGGCAACATTTATAACATTGAGAGTGCTGTGATTCATTTAAGCTTCAATCACATTTGTGCAGAATATACCTCCAATTCATGTTGCTATTTGCCATTTGTTGCATTGTGTATTTTATCCATCATTGACATACTGTTTTACCCGGCTGCGTTTGACTGTTGGGTGTCTACACTTTTCTCAATGTCTGCTGTGCAATTAAACTAAACGAACACCTATTTTGTATTATAAAAGTGTTGCCTTCAAAGCTGGATACATGGAGCTCTGATGTTGTTTCCAGGTATACTATAAAGACTCATTCTTGACATACATGATGGCTTCTTTAATGCACCCATAATCTGATGAGACCTTTGGAACGCAATTAAAACATTTTATATTCTTTCATATTTATTTAATACAATTTGGTATAGAATCATTATTAGAAAAAAATAAAATAAAAAAAATCGAGACACTGCTTGGGTAATAACAGCCCATTCCAGCTGCAGTTGGGCGTCTATGATATCTCACCCCTAGGGTGACAGTTTCTGCTCACAACAATCTTCATGTACTTCGTGTAACCAGTCTGCCCCATCCAGATACTGTACTAAGATTACTGAGGTTATTGGTGTAAGAATCATTTTCTGTTCTGGACAATTAGTCCCAATGAAGAAGACAAATGAAAGAAGGAAAAGTTCTTTTAGAAGAACTTTTCCTTCTAAAAGAAGAACTTTTCCTTCTTCCATTTGTCTTCTTCATTGGGACTAATTGTCCCAATGAAGAAGACAAATGGAAGAAGGAAAAGTTCTTCTTTTAGAAGCACAATAAGATGTACTCAGTAAGTGTTTTTTAAATAGCAGTTTAGTCAGGTTGATCATTTGGACACTATGGCCCAGATCCAGAAGTGAGCAAATGGCAGCTCATGTATCGCATCTTGAGAAAACTTTTACTGTGCTTGCTCAGAAACTCTTATCTTGCATTTTAATTTCCAAATATTTGTAATGCCTGTCACATTGTGGGGTCCTGGCGATATACCACTACGTGATGTCACATGCCATGACATTACATAGAGTTGGAGTGTAACAGACCTGCAAAACCTGCACATCATTTGCAGGGATTGGTTGTTTTTCAGATGTCCTCCCTGTGGAAGGGCCCACCAAACTTTTTTAAATAGGAGCCATGGGTGGGCCCTCCTCTTTCTCTTGGCTTGGGACTTGAGTCCAAGCAAAGACTTGTAGACTTGAGAAGGATAGGCAAATGTCCATTGTTCTAGACAGATGGGCAGCATTGTAATTGCCATGAGCTCTTTTTAAGTAACCAAAGAACCTAAAAATGCTTCAAAAATGTTCATAAGTAAAAGTAGCACTTTGAAAAAGTCTCTAGAAACGCGTCAGACCCATGCTCCAACCTCCATCACAAATTAAAGTGTCCTGTATTAAGCCTTCCTAATGGACTTTTCCATCAAGATACCTGGGAGCTTCATTCAGGCAGCTTATCACCAAGGTACATGCTGGTTGTTGTTATTAATATTTATTTTATTATTTTTTTGCAACCACAGCTTGATTCTTATTTTATATGACCATGTCATGTTTTATGTGTTCATTGTATTTTCTGCTTCTTATATTAGTTTAATTATTATGATTAAATAATTTTATTGCATATAATTTATCTACATATCTTGAGTCTTTAGATCCTGTCTTTAGGCAAAGTTAGGCTGGACCTGGGCCTAAATTTACTAAGCAGGGAGATTGCAGAGAGATTGCAAATTTGCCATGTTGCCCATAGCAACCAATCAGATTCGAGCTCTCATTCTTCCGTATGTAAAATGAAACATAGAGCTTGAATCTGATTGGTTGCTATAGGCAACATCGCAAATTTTCAATATCCCTGCTTAGTAAATGTAGGCCGCAGTGTTGCTCATGTTTTCTAACTTTATTGTATCTATTTAGTACAATGAATAGAATTAGATTATAGACCTACATATTGAATATTATTATAGGTCAGAGCCAACTGTCCTTCAATATTTATATTCCTATTTAGGAACAAGAGGTGTGTTTTCCCAAGGTTCGCCCTCATCATCACAGGAAGGTGTTTAGATATCTTCTATAGTTCTCCTGGAGGAGCAGGTCTATCCTTTAGGAACATTATACACCTGTACTGGAGGAGTAAATTCAACCAATGTTTGCTAGTATCATTTGTATTAATATTACATTACACCTCAAAACAATAGCTATGTCCATTCCACTGTGACTTCAAGGTGCCATTTGTCAGCATGCTAGAGCCACGTTCATTGATCAGACACGATAACCGGGGGTTTCAAATGCCCACATGTTCCAGTTTATGGTCAGCACATTGGATTTAAGAGACAGCCCTCTTTGTTTTAGTTATTAAGTAGGAAACCCTAAAATGATAGCTGAAAGTGTGATTTTATAGGAAAATTGCTCCCTCTACTTACTGCACATGTTCTCTACTTCTACAAAGGCATGAAAATACATTTTGCACATTAGACAGATATATGGAGTGATGTAGTAAATGTACATTTTCTCAGCATATAATGTGACAGAAAATGACAGTTTGACAGTTTTCACTTCTATGAGGTGTTAGAAATGATGTATTTTAAATAAATGATTTCACTTTTAGATTATGTTTTAAACATTCCGTCAAAATGATTAAAATACACATGGACGCGAAAGGCAAAGATGGAGAACAACATAGACCACAATATAAATGATCTGACAAATTCCAGAGATTCAGGAATGATGAAATGGCTATTCTGCTCCTATAATACGCCAATAACAAGTGTTTTTAAATGCTGCAAATGACACTAATCAGGAACGATGCTTGTTTTAAAAACACAGCTCGAAAGAATGTAGCCTTTCTGTAGAGATCACAACGTGGCCCTAGCATACTGAACAGCACTTCCACAAACTTCGCCGTTGTTGTAAGAATGCTGATCAGCCAATTAGGATGCTCCGCCATTCCCCCTTCATTATATTGTTGATTAATAATCTCCACTGTGGTCTTGGCAGCTAGTGCCTTTTGTGTTTACAGAATTGAGTTGTGTGCTCCTAACTTCCCATGGAGTCACAAAAACCCCCGAATAGGACCAAATCCTTTGTAGTGAAATGTAAAAGAAGTGTTGTCGCAGAATGACTGACCTCTTTTTGAAGCACGGGGCTTTGTTTATGACTTCCTTTCTGTTCATGTATATTTAAGGCAGAGCAAGACTGCCAGAAATATTACAGATTTCGCTGGTGGCTTTACACCTTACTTGGCTGCAATGAGTATGAAACAAACTGTCAGTGATTACTTGGTGGAAATCTGTTTCCTGCCTTATGTGTGTTTCTGCTGCTATTTACAAATCTCGTAGCTGTGCATTGAAACTGGGTTCATAAAATAACAATCGCGCCCAGTTCTCTAACAGTGATGTCAAAGCGTTATATTTCATTCACAGTAATATCACTGAGCTGTTTTACATGTTAGTGAAAATGATATAAATATGCATCTTGCAAATGGAGAAATATACACATATAGGACTGGATCCAGACTTACATACTAATGACCTTACGAGTGTAAAGTTACACCAGGGTAAAACCATGTTGAATTGCAGGGGAGGTAAAATAAATTTCAGTGTTTGCATGCAGGGAGAATACTTTATTGTTGCATGTTGCACACAGATACTGACCAGCGTTACTGTTACACTGTTATTAGACTTGTGCTGGAAACATCATCTCTCTAATACTGTTACTAATGAAAGTCACCTTCCCTGCGATTTCATATTGTTTTGTCCACTTTACGCTCATAAGTTCAATAGTATGTAAAGTCTATATCCTGTCCACAATGTATACTCGGGACGAGTGAATGTCAATAGTTTCAAGGGAAATAATAGGGAAAGAATCAGGTAAGTAACTACTCACAGCCCATGATTATTAGTACAAATATTCCACTGAAAAATTGATCTTTTTTTCAGTCTGGTGGAAAATAAATCTTACTACTTAAGTCTTATTTTTTATTATCATAGAATAGCTCCCAAAGAGGGGACAAAAGAAGTCGAACTCCCATTATGCCAAAGCTACATCCAATACCGACCACAAATGACCATATGTGGTTTAATCTCCACCCATTTCCATAAGCCATTTGTGGCCCACGATTCAGGTCATTCCCCCCTTAAGGATAAGGAAGTCATATGCTGAAGCCCTAACTCAGGTTATTGATGTGAAATATCTGCGGAAACTACAGCAATGGTCAAAGCAGAAATTGGGACGTGTATGGGCAATATGGACATGTGGAAGCATAGCAAGTAACAGTGGGGTAATCAGAGGGACAAGTGACGGTATGGCATAACCCAATATGTCCCCCACTTAGATCTTTGGTCTACCAGTATTTTGCAGATAACTATAATATATAAATACTGTTAGATTGAATAATCATACAGGTATACCCTTCAAAATCCAGATGCATTGCAGGTGTTGACCTCTTCCCAGCTCTGCCCATGTAAATATAGATATGGATTACTCTAGTATGTCATCTCAGTACCTGGAGCTTACACGCCTTTACATCAAACATATAAAACTAATTCTATAAGTGTATATAGTTATTATTACTGCTGGGATATAGTGCCTGAATCATATGCACGTAATATAAGTGTAAGGACATTACAATGAATACACTGTAATTAATATAATAATCTCCATTAATATCGCAGGCTTCATATAAGCTGTTATGTGCTTTTCTCTCTCTGGAAGTTTTGCAAACACAGCCAAGTGAAACCATCTGGGGATCTGCGAGTATTGCTTGGCAATGTTCAGAAAATGTTAATCTTGTCACCGCTTTCAGTGCTTATCGGCTCAGATCTGTGCATTAAATGGGGGCTGTGGACCTTATTCACTAGATAGAGCATTACGTAATTCCGGAATAAACTGAAGGGACATGATATATATACAATTAGTTATAACACATTTCAGTTGATTCTTCAGCTGTTTAGTGGAATCATTTGTGTTTCGGTTACACAGAGAATTTCACCTTTTGCTGAATCTTCTATGACTAAGCTGCATTTGTTTTATTCAGCATGTGGATTCCCAGCAGAATTTAATCTATTTAAGGCTGTAGCTTCTTTTTTACTATATACTATATAATATATAGGGTTAGGATGTATAGTTGTAAAAAAAAATTGCACTTTATGGAGATGTGTGTTTGTGTGGTGCGTGTGAACATACAATTATATTACTAGCAAGAATTTTGGTTTCATCAACATTGTGTTCATTGTGTTCTTAGGGTGCAACAGTGCTAGTACACACAGTCCAGGTCCTTTATAGGCCGATTACTCGCTGTATCTGATTTTCTTAATACAGTCAGGAATATCAGAAGAACAATGGCTCACCAAACTTTGCTTCTCCACAGGATTCAAAATTCCTTGGACCATTGGACCATGGATGAGTCGGAGCTTTATACACACAGTAGATGTTTTGATACAGAGTTTATGAAAACAAAGTTAGAGGTCCAGACAGGAACCATTGTCTGTAGGTCAATATGTCTGGTCTTTATCAATGACATCATTTCAATATACCATGCAGACAGGGGGAGATAAAGTACACATATATTTTATTGTATGGATGGAAGAAAGTATACAGGAGTTTGTGCAATTGAATAGTCTGAAGTTCAGTTGCTGTAACACTCATGCTGGACTTCAGAGTTGTCATGAGGTTGGGTATCTTGATACTCATCATATGTAACTATTTTTTCTTGGCTTAGTTTGATAGATGCCATGGATATACTTATTGCATTTGAAACCTAATGCTCTGCATCAGAGGTGGCCTAGGCAGCTGCCTAGGGCACCACAGGGATCAGGGGTCTCAGGACCAAACTGGCCCGCTGGGGAGACAGGAAGCATTTACCTATGCACAGCCGCAGCTCTGTTCACCAGTGTGACATGCTGGCATCATAATCCTGCAGAGCGTGTGCATTCAAGATTCATTCCTAGAGCCCCACAAATCCTACATTATTGTGCATTTAAAAGATTCATTGTTCTATATTATATATCTATACAAGGAACATCCACCAGCCATCGCAGTCTGGTTCCTCTGATCTTCTTTACAGGTTTGAATAGCTTTGATAGAAAGTCAATTTAATTTAATTTAATTTAATTTAATTAATATAAACTCAGTAAATCATTTTTTCATGTTTTCTTTTTCAAATCATACCAATATAAACAGATTTATAAAGCACATCAACAATGTAAAAATTAAAAATGATTAGTGTAGGTTAAAAACAAGCATTTGTTAAACAGTTGCTATCGTGTATGACGGTTTAAAAAATGTCATTGGCTGATATTCATGTGATGTCCACCAGGTGGCACTAAAACACTTTATTTTGAATCAAGACTTTTTATGAAAGCTGTTCTCACATGCTATATGTACATTAGTGATGTTGCAAATGCACGTTCAAAAATGCAAAAGGGCAGTATGGGAGCAAACTGTAATCCTGTAAAGTCATAAATAAAAAAGTCTGGATACAGACTGGAAAACATGTCATTTTCTGCAGCCTGAATTCAGATATTAAGTGCAATTAGAGCGCACACGCTCATTCTGTCTGCGTGGTTCACATTATATAGGCGCAGATCATTGACTCACATTGTGTCACATTGTGTTTGAAGAATGAAAAATGGGCCATGATCTGTAAACTAGTTTTTTGGCCGTGTTCAGTCTAGTGCTCACAAATACGCATTGCAACAACTCCGACTTTTTTCCTGCGCCTGGCTAGGGATGTTTTTCTGTCCTGAATGCCAGCCTGTTTTAAATAGCTGCAGAAATGCTTCCCTGCCCTACACTTTGGTTATGTGTTGCTTGTACATTGTGTGTCACTGGCGTGCATGTTTTGTAAACAATTTATGGAAATTTTAGTTTGAAATAGGTAAAGTTTTTAAATAAAAAAATGAAAACATATTTAAAAACTGCACACATACCCCCCAAAATCCGGAAAAGGAAGGTCAATAATCAATCAATTAAGCAAGAAAGACTGATGAAGGTAAACTTCATGTCCAAGAGCGCTTCATTAGTGACTTTTGGCCAATAAAAACAACTGTGGATATATGTCGCACAGAGCTTCTGCATTCTCTGCGATAAAACTCTGGATCAGCTCCTAAGATTTATATAGCAAGTGAAAAAATTAAACCGCAGAATATGCTCTGTTTCAGTTTGCTAAGAAACTTGGTATATGCCAGGATTACAATCACACATATACCTGGCATATACCCCTGAGGAAGGTGTGGCGTATAGCACACCGAAACGGCCGTCGGATACACGATGCTGGGGAACAGCCTATATGATATGAGTCCACTTGTCCACATGTCTGTTTGCTAACGAGGATTTGAGTCATTTACCTGAATGGACAGTCAAGGAGTGATAAGTATAATAGCTTTATTCATATGTGCAAGGATAATGTCTATACAGGATAAGGAACATGAGAGCAGAGAATTGGATTTATAGTGGTTATCTTGGATTGAATGCATTGTGACTTTGCCGGACCAACACACATAAATTTTAGTGTGGAAGGAAGGAATTAATACATAGAGTATTTTGGAGGTGCAGCCCGATTGGATAATTCTAATCATTGTTTGTATATATATATATATATATATATATATATATATTAAGGTGTGCGCAATTTTGATCAAAGGTAATTAATCAAGCTAGTGCAAAAAAAGTGCTTGTGCTTTCATATCCATTGAATATCAAAAAATCGGCTGAAGCAATACGTGAAAATTAAATAGTTTATTCAAATAGTTTATTACTGTAACAATAAAATCCCAATGAACCTCTACATAGTCCCATAAACAGTCTTATAGATAAAAATGATTTGTAAAAGGGTCCGTAAAAACAAAAAAAAATTGAATTTAAAAAGTGTCTTTAGTGCTGGAAAATCCTAGGTCCGTATCAGGCCAATATCTTATCTCAGTCCCCTGCTCCTGGCAATGTTAGTACGTGTGCCCGGCATCTTTCCGATGTTGTAGCAGGCCGGCTTTCCACTATGCACATATGGTCGTCAACAGGCTGGCTTGCGTGTATGCACCTCAGCTCTAGCTGGGAGAGTAGGAGTTCAGCGTCTCTCCAATGCCGGAGCAGGTTATCCTTCGTGTGCTCACGTCGGTTCCAGTCAGGTCCGGCCTCCAATTTGATGTTGTTTGGATCCCTCTGATAAATTAAAAGATGTTGCTTTCTCACATATGGACTTCTTGTAGTAGAGGTAGCTGCAGTGTTTAAAAGTGCTAAGTGCAATCCTGTATACTTAACGCGTTTAACGCAAGTAGCACCTGAAGTATCTCCCCTTCACTTCACTTAGCCTAATATATACCTGCATGCATCTTAATTGCTTACCCGTCAGCTGTGTACATCCCACCACCTCGCCGCGTGGAATATCAGGACGCGTCAACGCGCCCGCAACTGGACCATCGTGCTCCCGTGAATTGCTTTCACCCTCCTATCCAGCAACGTCACGGTCACGTGTGACACTAAATACGTTGTATACATTATTTTATGCCCATGTAAGAAAATTTATGTGGGAAAAAAAAAAGCAGGTGAAGGAAAGGATCGATCATCAATAAATAAAGTACAGGGAGGGATTGATGACAAGACTCCTACTGTGGTAAAACATTTTTTTCAATCTAAAAATACAGTTAAAGATTTTAAGTTCATGCCTATTGCCCATGTTGCCCCACTGAAACGTGGAGGGGACAGGGATCAAAAATTTACTAGCTTTAGAAGCTAGATTAATTTATGTACTGGGATCTATGACACCGGAGGGGCTAAATGAAGAATTACATTTTTCTTGTTGCTTATGATATCAGTGAAGTGTGATTTATGACCATGCATTAATAACTATGGTTAACAATATTTGTATATATTTATTGTATTTCTAATGTCTATCTCTTGTCTTGTGCAGATCGTTATGTCCGAAATCATGTATTGTGCATTGTTAGTATCCCCTGTTCACTGTGCTATATCCCCTGACTGCTGTGTTGTGAGCCAGGAGCGCCTATCCGCTTTAGCGTCCAGTTACCAGGGTGAATGTGACGTTGCTGGATAGGAGGGTGTAAGCAACGCACGGGAGCGCGATGACGCGCCCTGATACTCCACGCGGCAAAGACGGCGGGATATACACAGCTGACGGGTAAGCAATTAAGATGTATGCAGGTATATATTAGGCTAAGTGAAGTGAAGGGGAGATACTTGTGGAGGTTGCGGCTGCCCTTGAGAAAGGTGCTACTTGCACCGAAACGTCTGTCGGGATGCTGACAGTCTCTGCCGGGACACATGAACAGGACCATATTGGAGCGCTGGATATGGACTTTATCTTTCCTCTGGAGTCGTAAGAAAACCTTTCTACTATGTGATGTTCATTAATATATGCCTATTGGATGCAATATGGAAAAGGATTCCAGTACAGATTCCTACTGTTCCTTATGATTTTAATTCACCAAGTTACCACTTGCACGATGTCTATGCCCTGAAGAAAATTGCTGTGACAATTAAAACGTCGGCCTTTGTGATCCAGATGTTGTAAATAAAAGCACGTATTTTGCACGCATAATCCAGCCTGGTTGAGTGACTCCTGTATGCTGCTTTATCAAAATTATATGAGGACACCACCAGCAAGTTTTTCAAGTCTATGTGAGTGCCTGTTTCTCCGAATATATATATATATATATATATATATATATATATATATATATAAAACAGCAACCTGGCAACAGGTGGCATGTTCATATAAGGCTATTATTCCCATTTTCGCTTCATTTACATTACATTCCCAGTTTTTGCCCCACCAACAAAAATCATGGGGAGCACTAACACCGTGGTTTCTATACCCCTATAGCTTCCACCACCTGTCATGTACCTCAAGTCTATCATATCAATAACAGAACCTTGACTGTATGGGACATATGGTCCTGTTTACAGAGTAAATTGTCTTTTTAATGCACCATAGCCTCCCCCCCCCCAGTCTTTAGTTTGTTTTATTAAACTTTAGTTACTGAATAAATCAGTAAAATCTTCTTTTCTTTTGATAACTTGCTTGAAATAAAACCTAGGAAAAGGTTAAAGTTTATTTAAAATCTCAATCTCTATTTTTTATCAGCCAGTAAACCTGTCTATGATAATATCCCACAGGGAACGATAGAAAGTTCAGCTTCATCTCGCCACAGCCAGTGCTCATGGGAGCTTCATAGCGTTAAATCGCTATTTACTCATACAAACATGTCAGAGCAGACAGTGTCTTCAGAAGGAAATCATTTTTTACCAGTTTGACCTTTTGTGCAATTTTCTTAAAGTGTTTGGGGAGTAGAAGAGTTTACATTGATTTAACCAAGTGCAATTTAAATTTCATGTCAGTTAGAAATTATTACAATTGTATTTTCTCTGCTGAACTGTAGCCATAGCAATGCAATATGTAAAGAACACACTTGTTACATCTCATTTATAATGCAATAAAAGATCAGAGACAACGACGCTAGCAGGAAGTCGCCCACTAGGTCCGACGGAACACCACTCTGTCACATGCACAATATGTGCACCTAAAATGTAAATAGTAAAAGATGACCTAGTGCATCAGCGCCTAACTATTCCTACTGAACAAAGCCAAATGTATATACAAATCAAAATTGAAACAATATGTCCAATCTCAAATAGACTCACACAATTTCTATGATCAATAGAGTCCTCATATAACAGAGTCCAGCATGGTGTTCCAAATCCCAGTAGTGGAGTAAACGACAAGGCTTTCAAAACTTCCAAAAAGTTCTTCTCCTCAGGATATATACGGGAAGGAAAAAGAAAACACAATGGTGCAGCACTGTGGGTATTTTCCAACATTCCCCCATAATTACTCACAAAAAATTCACTTGCAATGTAGCTCATCAGATTATATTTCTGGAACCCTCGAATGGCACACTCCGGAAAATCCCCGCTCTCCAGGATATCCCTCTTTTACGGCGATCGTATGACCGGTAGGAAAAACAAACCAATAGTGCACCTCCGTATAGTATATCAATATAGTATGGTATACAGGGTACTCACATTCCAAACGGAAGAACACGCATATCAGACCTCTCCTCAACCGTGCACCGTGGTGGTAAATCCCGTCTTGGATAGTGATGATCCGGAAATTTCCACCGGCAACACAGAAGCTGTAGCAATAGTGCACCCCTGCTTTTAATCCTTGATATATTCCAAATAGATATATACTCACACTTTTAAAATAATCAACTAGCATAAAATCCGCCAACAATGTACACTCCTGCTTCTCCCATCTGGTATCTCACCCGTCTAGTATATCATACACTTATTCATCCAGGGGCATGTTCAGGTCCATTTTAATAAGATATACAAATACATAAAAAATATTCCAAAAAATAAAATCAGATCAAATAAGTGGGTACCGTCAGGCTCCCCCCGTTAAATGGCAGAGATGAAAAGTCCAGGTGTTGGAAGTTGTAACATTGGGCCCGTGAACCAGACACCTCAGGAACTAATATACTCCGCCACAAGGAAGGCCACTGCTACGAAAAACACCACTCCCCCACCAACGCGTTTCACCTCTGCATGAGGCTTTCTCAAGGTATGGGGAGATAGGAGGAAATCTTTATAATGACGTAATGTGTAAGTCCGTCTGCTTTCCCTTAGATCTTATATCCAAAATCAATCCACAGAATGTGTAAAATACAATAACAAAAAACAGGCGAGAGATACCGGAGTATAATGTATGAAAAGTACCAAGGATTTAAAACGCTCTAAATAACATATTTTAACCAGCCACGACATATTCCTGTCAATCAGCAGGACATATTCCCCGCCCCTCCACTATGTTAATCAGCCAAGAGTCTCCGTCCCATGTCAATCAGCCAGACAAGTTCACTGCCCATCTACTATACTGGCCGGCCCCGGGATCTAAGTATATGTTTTCACCAACCACGGGATCATCCTGTAAATCAGCGGGACGCGTTAGTCGCCCCTCTGCTGTGCGACTGTGTGTATTGGCATTTGCACGTCATAAAGACACAGTAGATAAGTAGTTTATTATACATTTGGTAGAGGGCCTGTCTGGCACTCATATTATTCATGATTAAGTATTTAATGTCCTATTAAGTAGAGTATACACACAGAGGGAGGTCCACGTTTTGAATAGAGTTGATAGACATAGTTTAGGTAGTGTAATACCACATCTCACCATATGGGGGAGCATTCTTTGTTTTAGTGTAATCAATAATATAATTGGGTTTAACTACACTGGGTTTTAGCTATGGGAAGTTAGNTACATTATACGGGTATTAATAGATATGGGTATGCATATCTATTAGCATCTCCGACTTGCGAGCCCACGGATGGTTAGCACAGCAGAGGGGCGACTAAGGCGTCCCGCTGATTTACAGGATAATCTCGTGGTTGGTGAAAACATATACTTAGATCCCGGGACCGGCCAGTATAGTAGATGGGCGGTGATCTGGCTGATTGACATGGGACGGAGACCCTTGGCTGATTAACATAGTGGAGGGGCGGGGAATATGTCCTGCTGATTGACAGGAATACCCCGTGGCTGGTTAAAACATGTAATTTAGAGCGTTTTAAATCCTTGGTACTTTTCATACATTATACTCTATCCGGTATCTCTCACCTGTTTTTTGTTATTGTATTTGACACATTCTGTGGATGGATTTTGGATATAAGATCTAAGGGAAAGCAGACGGACTTACACATTACGTCATTATAAAAGGACGATTTCCTCCTATCTCCCCATACCTTGAGAAAGCCTCATGCAGAGGTGAAACGCGTCGGGGGGAGTGGTGTTTTCCGTAGCAGTGGCCTTCCTTGTGGCGGAGTATATTAGTTCCTGAGGTGTCTGGTTCACGGGCCCAATGTTACAACTTCCAACACCTAGGGGGGAATTCACTAAATGACGAATTACATAAATCGTCAGTCGCTGACGATATTGGTGACGATTTTCACAAATGTGTATTCACTAAGTGACGAATGTGTTATTATTCGTCATTTTGTTTGACGTTTAGAGATCGTCAATGTGATATCGCTGTGACGATCTTTGCAATAAAATGGATATAAAAATGGAATTCAGTAAAT
>JABWIB010010831.1:10406-23205 GCA_016617825.1 Platyplectrum ornatum | reverse complement strand
TGCAATGTCCTTTTTATGGAGTGGTGCCCAGAACTGTACCCCGTATTCCAGATGAGGCCTCACCAATGATTTATAGAGTGGTAAAATGACACAGTTGTCCCTTGCATCTATGCCCCTTTTTATACATGCTAATATCTTATTGGCCCTTGCTACTGCTGATTGACATTGTGACCTATTGCTATTATCTACAAGCACCCCTAAATCCTTCTCCATTGAAGACTTCCCTAGATTAATCCCATTTAACGTGTAGTGCCTGGTTATAGATGGTCTGGGATTCTTCTTCTATGATTCTTTCCTGGTATTTCTTGTTGGCTGTTGCCATATCCCCTCTCCTTAATGATGATAATGATGATAATTCATCTACTCTCTTATTGAATAAAGCATCTTCTGAACAATTGTGCCTCAGATGTAAGAAGGCTTTCGTATGGTTCTCAAATATAGGGGGAAGTAACAGAGACCATGGCCTAAATTCACTAAGCGGGGAGATTGCAGGGGAATTGAAAAGTGGGGATGTTGCCCATAGCAACCAATCAGATTCGAGCTGTCATTTTACATACTGGAGAATTTGAGCTCAAATCTGATTTTTTGCTATGGGCAACATCCCCAATTTTGAATTCTCCCGCTGGACCAAACTCCCCGCTTAGTGAATTTTGGCCCATCTCTCTCTCTCTCCCTCTCTTTATAAATATATATATATATATATATATATATATATATATAAACAAACAAGAGTCAGCAGCACTCATGCTATTAGTCAGCGACAAACTATGCTACTTTATATTTAAAATACGGGGGTAAGCATTCTCCTTAAGGAGAGACACCATGAAGGTGTGTGGAGTCTTACAGGCCATCATGCTCCACTAAAATGTAACTAAATAAATAGCCTCTGGGGAAGAAGAAAAGAAGCAGAATCTCTAGCGCCTAGGTCTGAATATGGTCCTATAAATGATTTATAAAAAATACTGCCAGTATTGCAATGGTAGGGACAAATCCACTACATTATTGATTTATGTGAGCTGTTTGGAATTTTTTGAGTTGTGCAAAAGTCATACACTATGGAACTTCCTGTTTCATAAAAATAAAATTTCCTAACAGTATGGGAAGAGCTGGAAAGCACTCTATACCTGTCAGTCTGTCATTATTATTATTATAGTGGTGTTGCAAATTTGTAAAATACAGATCATGATAACCCTTTTGATGAAACTAAATCAATTATATTCCCATTAAAGTGTGAAGAATCCCATTTTCTGATTTCGGAAAGTTTAAGGAACATTCTAGTTGTCAGACATGCAGGAGATTCAATCACACAGATGTGAACATCCTGCTGAACTGAGATCCAATGATTAAAGATGGAGGATCTGGTTCTGTATCCTCATGCATTTGCTAAAGATAATTTTGGTAATCTGCTCTCCTTGTGTAATTATGCTTAACCATCTAAAAATTTCATCAGACCATTTTCCAAAATTAGACTAATAATTTAGTTTTTGTGATCATAACAGTTTAAAATCACCTTAATTACAATGTCTTAAGTATAAAGAACATTTTCCAGACTTCTAAAGCATTTAGGCCTGAATTTACTAAGCAGGAGGATTGCATGGAGATTGAAAAGTGAGGATGTTGCCCATAGCAACCAATCAGATTGAAGCTCTTAGTTTCAGTTTACATACTGAAGAATGTGAGCTTGAATCTGATTGGTTGCCATGAGCAAAATTCCTACTTTCAATCTCCCTGCATTCTTCCTACTTAGTAAATTTAGGCCTTAATTTTTGCTGAACTGATTCATATAGTTGGCAGCCTTCAGCAGTTTGAAACAAGTAAAAACAGATTTCAATATTACATTGTCATAATTAATTCTATAAATAAAAGTGAAGAATTTCCATTTAATTTTTTTTCTCATACCTCAATTTCCCAGCTCGCGGGGAAGCTGGAGTCGTCCAATAACTTTATTCTAACAATTCATAATAATAGAAAATGCAGTTGAACATTGGCCCGACGTTTCAATTGCCATCCCAGTTTTCATCAGGGCCAACCACTTATACAAAAACAGACAGAAAATACTATTTAGAGAAGCATGTGAAAGCACAATGTAAACAGTAAGGCCGGGACAGGATATAATACGAGAGACAAACTACATGATATAGTGTGACAAACACACGTTATTCACAAACTAGAATATGAACTTAAACCAACCATAGATACGTATAGGGTCAATCATGGGACACTACATTACAGCAAAAAAAACACAAATATTAATAATACATATATCTAGTAAATTAGACCAAAAAAGAAACAATACATCCAATGAAAAAGGGGCTCAGAGGTACAGCCAAGGCTGATCACAACGGTTTAAAGAGAATGCAAATACTAACAAGAATGGACCCCAGTTAGCACCCATCAGCAGCCCACAGATAAACAGGACACAGAATCATATATATATATATATATATACACACATATACTTACTATACATTTTATATCACCACATCTCACATATGTAGTTTGCTTGGTTTCAGAGTTTCAGCACATGCCGCCCATAGACTCAAATTGGGAATACTAAGAGGTGCTGTACCCACCGAACCCCAAAACCAATCCGGCTGAAATTTCTCCTGCTGACTACTTTGCGTTAGGTCTCTGTGCCCCCTAAAAGGCATTTCTGGTGGTTGCTTGGTTTTCGGGTTATAGCGTGAAACAGGACGTCGCTCAGGGCTCTCAGCTCACAACATCTCAGATATGTAGTTTGCTTGGTTTCAGAGTTACAGCTTCAGTAATTGCAGTAGTACTGGTGTACTCCCTATTAGATACATGAGATACAGTACATGTCTATGGGAGCCATTTAATAAAGAGATGGCCAGACCTGACCATTTGGGTACACCAAACTTCTAAAAAGAAATTGTGACTTGTAGCTTGGGCATATAGAGTCGGAACTGTACTTACAGTCTATGGACCGGATCCAGATCTCTAACTTCCGTGAATTACACTAGTTGGACAGGGGGGTATATTTAAATCAAACATTTGGGGCAGAGTTTGGGGGATCCATGCAGATTAGCAGTCAATTAAGGCACGGGTATAGCAGTGGAAGTGCCGCTATCATCTGCAATCCCCATAATAAAGGGGAGTGACAGGAGAGTTCACTCCCTACTGGTCTCCACAGGAATGGAGTGTGTATGAAGACCTGGATCCTGTCCTATCTGTTTATATGGATCCAAATAATTTCTCAACACTGATGAGTGTGCTACTTTGCTCTACTATACACAAGCATCAATGAAAGCTATTGCTCATATAATAAATAAGTGGCTCAAATGTGTGAAAACTGCTTATAAGTATTGAGCAGCTTACACCCATAGTGTGGCAGATTTTAGGGTTAAATAAACAAATAAGTGATTTTAAGGGACTGACTAGCAGCCTTTCTTAAATCTAAACTCAGTGTAATGGACTCCTGCTTAAGGAAAGTGGGATGTTGGGGTGCAGATTCTAAGTTGCCGTCTGGTGTTCACCAGAGCCTCTGATGGTGAGAATGGGTTTGTGGTGGCAAGGCGGTGGCAGTTCGCAGTCCCCATGACGCGGGAGGAAGGAGAGCCTGCAGAGGCCAGGACGTGAAGTATGTCATGTAACCCCAGCACAGGCCAAATGTCTGCAAAGTGCTGGTAAATAATATGAATGAAGGTTTGCCAGCACAGTGTTAAACTTATTCAGTATTCAACTGAAAATCTCCCCCTCTGGACTGGGGCTTCAATATAGGCAGGCGACTCCAATATCTCCAGCAGTTCTGACACTGAATGAGACACTTAAACCAAATATAAACTTTTCTGACTGACAAGTATATAAAATAAAATTAGAATAATTTTTGTGCCTGTTTTACTAATGATTATCTATTGCACTAAAAAAGGCCTGTGGCATTAAGGTGTTCAGACTGTCTGGTATTCATAGATTGAGTAAGATAAGTATTGTTTTTGCATCATTTAATATGATGTTGACATGGCACTAATTATTAAGCATAGTTTTCATTGTAAGTCATCTATTTTATAACACACCTTTTAGTGATAGGTAGATTGATATGGAAGCAATGCAGAAATAAAATATATTTGAAAACATTTTACAATTACCTTTGTCTTATATTAATGACACCTTTTGCTCATGATGCCTGAGTCATTAAGTTGAATTATTACATGTTGATTGGTCATACATATTTACATATTTGGGCAGGTACATTTAGTTTCTTCCTCTTCAACTTTTCAACTCTTCAACTTTTTCAATTTTATGACTGATATTAATGAAGCGGCAGACCGATAGTTTCAGGGATTGGGGGATTAACAGAAAAGGCTAGTATTTATGTCGATAAGAGTCTGAGATCTATTGTATTGGAACTACCTTCCTATTTAAGAGATACCTTGGACATCCTAGCCAAACTGGATGGTATAAATGTGGAAAAGGGAGTGTGGCTTGCCTCGTACGACGTGGAAGCACTCTATACCAGCATTGACCATCAGGCGGGTATAAAGGCAGTGGAGTACTTCCAGTCGATGAGATTGAATGACGAACACGATTCCTTTGTTAGGAAATTATTGTCCTTTATCCTGACCCATAATTATTTTACTTTTGGGGACAATTTCTACTTACAATTAAGAGGGACGGCCATGGGCACTACATGTGCGCCCACCTACGCTAATATTTATTTAGGTTGGTGGGAAAGGGAACTGGTTTTCTGTGAGGATAATGAGCGGTATACTAAACACATCCTTTATTGGTGGAGATATATTGACGATGTGCTTTTATTATGGGACGGGAGTGTCCAGGAATTTCATGAATTTACGGATCGACTCAACGCAAACAATCTTAATCTGTCTCTAACTAGAGAAATAAATGCTGAGTCCATCAATTTTCTGGACCTAACGATTAAAATTACTCCAGATGGTACCCTTGAAACGGACATCTACCGCAAGAAGACGGCTACGAATAGCCTTCTACACAGAACCAGTTCCCATCATCCCTCTGTTATAAGAGGAGTCCCTAAGGGAGAATTCCTGAGGACGCGTCGTAATTGTACGGACGTGGAGGTCTTCAAAAGGCGAGCACAAGAATTAGGCAATAGGTTTAGGAACAGGGGCTACAGTCGGAAGGTGATAGGGGAGGCCTACCAAATGTCATTAAAAAAGGATAGGAACAACTTAATTTTTCAACAAAAAACAGACAGCATAACCAACAATGAAGAGACAGTTAGGATGATTGGCAACTACTGTATGGAGTGGGAGGAAATAAAGTATTTAGACAGTATATTAAAATGAGTCGTATATGTAGGTAAATATACATGAATTTATGGCACTCTCTAATCCCCACTGAGTCCCAAGCCAGATGTACTAATCAGAGTCAATAGGTAGTACATTTTTAGTCACTAAGAGCACTTATTTTTACTTAGTATATGGTTACCCTTATAGGTATTTTACTACACTTGCATTAGTTTCCTTACACTATAAAAGTAGGTAGATTATCACTTTTTCTACTAATTAAATAGTATTGGACGTAATAGTTCTATGGTTAATACACTATGATGGCACAAATAAGTAGTTACACATAATCACATATATTAAATAGTGTTAATTCACATTGGACAATTCACTAAATGTGGATACGATGCACAAAAATTATGATTTGTAGGTGTATTATACATTAGGCACGTTTATCACACTAATAATAATTCTAAAATTATATAAGGTTAGTATAAGAACAAACACAATAGTGGAGGTTGATATATAATGGTATCACTAGGGTAAGGGAAATTGGGTTTTTTTTTTTTTGTTTTTTTTTCCATTAGATTACACCTTTGAGATATATTTTAGTACTCAATATAAATGGGGATATTATATCAAAACGTGATTAGGGACCAGTAAGGGATAATCAAATTTCAGATACAGCAATATTGCTTATTATAGGGATGGGGGGACCTTAACCTGTAAAGTACAAATTGTATAAGAACGAAAGATTGTTGATTCCAACAGAATATATGTAGATTACAAGATCCATGGGGAAAGGGGATGTAGTAAAGATATTACACAGTAAAAAGAAGAATAAAGAAGAACAAATATAAGCAGGATTTTTCACTATAAGACTCAATAAAGTTTATATGATAAAGAGAAGAATGCTATAAGTGGTCTTAATGAGAATATTTGAAGATGATTTTGTGGTTTCACAATAAGCATAATAGAACCTTAACAAAGATGGCGAAAACGGACTCCCACGCTCTGTGAAAGCGTCATAGTTACCTCTTCAAAGATGGCCGACGCTGTTATCCAATAGGAGACGAGGGGAGGGTATATAAAGCCAGAACGCTCTGAGCTCCGTAATGCCTTGAAAAAGCAGGGGCTGCGAAACGCATGCGTCGGCGTTAGCAGTCCCCCCTGCTCGGTGTCACTAATAGGGTTTACTAATAGCCGCTATCATTGATGGTTGTCTGCGGCATGTATGCAACGATTTTGAATGATGGGTATTAAGCCCCAGAGTCAGACAGGGATGCGGTCTGAATATAACCCAGACTCCCACTAGATTATGCACAGGGATTAATAAGGACTACGTAGCTGCACGCTGTGATTGACAGATGGGATTTGAAAGGCAACATTGTTACAAGCTACTAGCAATAGAGCCCTGTAGTAACTAATTAAAGTGTCACATANTTGACTCCAATATTGAATAGTTTATACAAGTTAGATTACTAATAGGAAGTTATTGCACTGTATAAGNGTACATTACTATTAGAAGAATTGCAGGATACTGCTGTGAATAGTTTTGGATACTTTCCTTATTAGACCAAGTGGCTCCATAATAGCTGTATTAACAGCTGAATAAATTGCTATTAAAAATAGTAACTTGTTAACTATATATATTAGGCATTTAATGGTGGGATTACCCACACTGTTAGGATCGCATAAATAGCAGCCCTTGTCACACTAAATAGTGAGTTTATTAACTTAGTGCAATAGTAGTGGGAGTATACAATGACACTGATATAAGAAGCAGGGGGGTACTGCACAAGTTTTTAACATTCTTCTTTTCACATTCTTTATCTATAATTTTAATTATTTCGCGGTTTTTAAGAAGATTTAATAAAATCGAGTTTTATCATAAGACAATACTAACCAAGGTCACTCTACTGGGAGTGCCCTTATTGTCAAGAACACACCTGTATTCTTTTTCCTTATATTTAAGGTATTGTTGGCGCACATGATATTAATGAATTGTTTGCAAGCCACTGGGCTTATGTTAATGGCTGCTTTGGAAAGTACTCTTAATAAATATTTTTTGCTATGAGGGCAATAGTTATTCTACTAGTGCATTTTACATGTGTTAGTTGGTAGGGTGTGGCTGAAAGCTTGAGGTGAACGGATGCATGTTGGTGAGCTCCGCTCCTACCTTATATCAAAGTATCTATTTTGCAACTGATGTCCGTGCCCAGGTAAGGTAATAGAATAAAAACTTTCTATTTTCCATACATAAATATGAAAAAAAAATTACATGAGAGTGTAAATCTGAATCTGGCCCATTGTGAGAGAAACAGCACATTTAAGACATATTTTAAGACAGGCACATTGTATAGAAGACTAGCATGGCATTCTTAGATCAACTGAACTTATTTATACCAGAAACTTCAAAAGAAACTCTTTCCATGGGGTAACGTCAGCAGCAGGAGTCTGGTGCTGGTATAGGTGATGTCATAAAAGTTGCTATTGAATATTGAATCCTTTGAAAACTATAAGTCCCTTTATTGTATTTAAGTATAATTTAGATGAATGTCTCTGGTGCTTTGGTTGTAGGAGACATGTAGATATGTGTTTTGATGACTACAACTTATTGACATTGTCCTTGAGCAATTTTCTTAGTAGGTTCTCCAAGTTTGTAGTAGACAATATGGCTGAATAAAATGAGTTCTTGCATAGCTTAACACTTCTTGCTTTGATAACAATGAGTTTTTTGTTGACAGTGTAGAGACTTGCAATGCAGATCAAATACCATCCATGCCATCCGCAATAAGAAGGATTCCATTAGTTATGTCACCTTTAATTTGTGAGGGGCCATAATAGAACCCTGCTTATACCATCCATGGCATCTGCAATAAGCAACGTTCTATTAGTTATGACCCCTCACAAATATAAAAAATGTATATAAAAGTTACCCTGCGCACGAAGTCAGCTGGTCACCCAGGGACATGGGAATACACCTAACCCCTAATAGGGAGAGCAATCAACCCAATAACATAATTAATGCCTCATTCCCCAATTACTATTACTAGTTTTATAACCTAAACAGTAGTGGTGCCTCCACCCAAGCCCATATCCGGCAATAGATCTCTGCATGCAATCTCCCTCAGTTGGATCCCCTATTAGCTAGACACTTAATACCAATAACCATTGAGGAAACTTCAGCTGTATTGAAATCTAAAAAAACAAAAAGGTTTTCTATTTTTTACTACAAAACCTTACTGATCTCTTCCTCCCTCATTTGTTTTGAACTAAAATTTTGGCTTCAAGGCTTAACTTGGATTTGGACAGATTAATTGACCCTGACCAAGTTGGATTTGTCCAGGCAAGACAGACCCTGCATAATACAGGGAAAGCTGTGAACTTAATCTCTTAGATTATCTGCTTCAAGACCCCATGTCCTGGTGGAGCTTGACACTGAAAAGGCGGTCGACCAGTTGGCATGACCATTTATGTTTGAAACCCTTGCAGCCTTTGGTTTTTGTGGTGACTTTGTTCGGGCTCTTTACCTACCCCAATAGTCTTCTATTTCAGCCAATGGCCTCATCTCACTGGTCTTCAGCTTAAGTAATGGCACACGAAAGGGCTACTCCTCTCATCACTTTTGTACTTTCAATCAAGTCACTTAGATATATATGAATCCTGATAATATGTCACACGCTGCCACACTGATCGTAGCAGCACAGGGAGTACTTACCCCTCCTCGCAATCCACGAGATCCCCATAGCAAAGCGAGCTAGCACTGCAGTCCTAGTTTAAGAGACCGGCAGTGAGTCTCCTCCCTGCCGGTTATAGCGTTGGTTTCAGCCTAGCTGTGGTTAGCTATCTGTCTTGCTACTCTGTGTTACACCTCTCTCTGTGTGCACTCTCTGGTGTGCTTATTGCCGTATTACACCTCTATGTGCACTCTGTGGAGTGCTCATTACATGTGGAACCCTATACTGTGTGCGCTTTTTGGAGTACATCCTTCACTGTTACACCCCTCACTGTGTTCGCTCTCTGGAGTGCCCATTACACATGGAACTTTATATTGTGTGCTTCCTTTCTTTTTACACCTTTCCTGTACGTTTGTAGGGCTGTTCATGAGGTCTCAACAACAAGTTATATCTTCCATCCAGGCATATCGAAAATCAATCCCCTATTCAGTCCTCCCTTCAAGCTATGGACACTTCCAGAACTGTTTCGGGAGACCATAGCAAATTCTCAGAATTCAAGAAAGGATGTTTATTAACCTTTCAGCTGCACCCCAATTCTTCTGGTACTGAACAGCAAAAGGTGGGCTGGATTATTTCCTTACTTCAAGGGGATCCACAAGCATGGGCATTTAGTCTCCCTCCTCGTCATCCCGCTAGTCAGTCGCTGGATTAATTTTTTGAGGCCCTAGGAGTTCTGTATGACGATCCCAACAGGGAGGTTCCTGCTGAGTCCAAGCTTCGTTCCATACGTGGAATGGCGTCCTTCCTGCCCTTCCTCTGCACTTTCTCTCATGGCTTCCTATAATGCATAGACCCACCTCAACATATGACTGTCCGTCTGTCTCATTCACCCTCCCTCTGTAGGACTCAGCCAACTCCCGCCATGGTTTCTCCACCTAACCCTCCCCTCTTTCACCTATTTGGAACAGCCCAATCAGCCCAGTGTTTCCCCGTGGCTGCTCTGCCACAGTTGCTTGGGTGTAGAGTTGTCTAAACTTAACTCCTTCCTGACATTCAACTTTCATCTCCCCACATCCATTAATTTTTCATACCAGTCGGGGTCTGTTCCATTATGTTATATAATTGTTATATGTAACTGGAAATAAATATATTTGTCATTTATGGCTGTAAATCAGATTTAAGTGACAGGTCCACTTTTCAATACCATTATCCTTAATTTACATAGCTCCACTGATTATTATGTAGCACGTGACATAGTCCTGTGTTCAGTCTGACAGTAAGGGGAAGGGGAAGCGGAATTGGCATTGGTGTCTTTTGTCTGTCATACAGTGTGACAGAAAAAAAATTAGGATGATTACCGGACTGTTCAGAGTAATCCTGGACGGGTGGTAATCCTACGTGGTAGGGAGAGGAAGGGCTGGGGAAAATATCCAGGGGTTCTAATTACAGGGAAAGAGCATTGGAAACAAGTTGTCTTGTATTGCTGTCAGTGATTAGAGTTGATATGTGAGGAGATCTTCTTGAGGGGTCAGGTGTTAATAAGCCGGAGGGTTTCAGGGGGCCCTTTCATCTCTGCCATGTTGTAGTAAACTTTTGGCCCTTTAATTGCCCTTGAGTACATGCAGATGTAAACAAGACAGATTCTTGAAAGCTTCTGGTACTATGACCTTTGACTAAGGTACCCTTAGAAGTGAACTTAATGTTGTAGGTCACTAAGTCTACCCACTAGAGGGCACCACTCTACTTATCATTTTAATATCTGTGCTCAATTGAGGCAGAAGTGAAAACTATTTTTATGCATAATATTTACAATATTTCAAACTGCAGAGCATGGGTGGGCTTTGTGTAATTCTAAAGTGCACGCAATAATACCTCTTGGATATATATTACAGGTTAATAAACTTTAATTTGCAAATGGATTCTAATTAATGTGAGTGGCTCTGTGCGAATATTAATGTAAAAATGTTAGCATTTACAAAATCCTTTAGCAGTGATTTCTGACCCATGGCAATAAGTTTAAACTGTAAAAAAGTTTGCAAAATCCCCCCAAGCCTATTTATAGTCGATGTGGTGTGTCACAGTTACATAACACACAGTTTAAAAGTTTGTCAAGTCCATCCATTACAGCGTATTTGTACGCCTAAGGTTCTTTAAGCATTTTCAGAATCACATTTTTGGGAGGGACTTGTTGTCCTTTGTGTGTCACAACTGCATATGACAAACTGTAACAGCTTGCCAAGTTGTCTATTAGAGCGTATTAGTACGTCAAAGGTTGTTTCAACTGTTTGTATAGCAGAAGTTTTAGATTTGTAGTCTGTGTATTGTCACAACTGTATACCACACAGTGTAACATTTTGCCAAGTCCATCCATTATACTGTATTAGTATGCCCAAGGTCATTCAACTGTCATTCTGTATAGCAGATTTTTTGGGACTTTCTAACATTACAGGGTATATTTACTAAGCCGCGAGTTTGGAGATTGGTGAGATTGGAAAGTGGAGATGTTGCCCATGGCAACCAATCAAATTTGAGTTCACATTCTTCAGTGTGTAAAATGAAACTGAAAGCTTGAATCTGATTGGTTGCCATGGGCAACATCTCCACTTTCCAATCTCACTGCAAACTCGCGGCTTAGTAAATATACCCCTACATATATCATTGAAGCTGTATATGTCACATTAAGGATTTAAGCGAGGTAATTCTATTTTTTATATCACAGAATCCCCACCAAAATACCTGTAATGATGATGATGGTGGTCAACAAGTGGATGATGTTGTTTGCATTGAAGAAAGCCAGAGTTCAGTGGAAGCAATGTGTGTCAGTGATCAGGTTATTGTTATGCCTGAGCGAAGAACTAAAAAATCCAGATCCTCTCAGTGGAAATACTTTTATCCAAATTCTAGTCTGCTCCAGTCATACCAGGCTCATCCTGCAAACATTTTTCAAAGCATATGTACCATTTGTACATCAAATGGCAGTAGAGGCAAGTATGTAAAACATCTAGGCACCTCCTCCATGATACGTCATTTGCAATGTGTCCATTTTACACAAAATGAGTTGTTCAAGGCAGTCCAGCATCAGCTGCCAGCAACAGGGACAGATCCCATCCTGTTTAATCTTCACCACCAACCCCATCATCATCAACATCATCATTTGCAATTGGGTGTAGTCCTACAATTTGTCTTCCAGGACGAAGGGACTACCTAGAGGAATCCATGAGCAAATAAATTGGTGCTGGTGCGGTTCATGTCATGATCTGGTCTTTTATTCTTATAAGCATTTATTACTGATTATCACAATCCCTGGACTGCAATTATGTCTTGTTTCCTTCACTCCTCGGTGTTCTGTCGCCTTGCAACAACCACCTTGTACTCCAGCTCATAAGCCCTTCTGGATTCGGCCTACCTATTTAAAACCGTCACTTGCAGTTATTCCCTGTCAGGGCCATAGGTTGTTTAAGCCTGTTGATCCATGTCCTCGAGACTTCTAGGCCTAAATTTCCTAAGCAGGGAGACTGCAGGCAGATAGAAAAGTGGGGATGTTGGCCATAGCAACCAATCAGATTTTACATACTGGAGAAAGTGAGCTCAAATGTAATTGGTTGCTATGGGCATTTTTAATCTCATGTGGTCCATTTACGAGCAATGAGTAACACCCCATAGTCCATGCATGTGTATGTAAATAGACCCTTCTGTTTTATTGGAACCTTTCTGTCTACAGTAATCTAGTTTGTAATATCTATGCTTAATATGATAGCACTAATTAAGTGTACTAATTTGGAATATCAATTCAGTATTAAGGGCATGGTTGCCAACTCTCCTTGAATATCAAGGAGTCTCCCTGAAACGTGGGTGATCTCCCTGACTCCCTGAAGTGCTGGATAATCTCCCTGATGC